>PVKA01003456.1:0-109641 GCA_004027165.1 Ctenomys sociabilis
TTTTTCTAGTACTTGAGTGAGTTCTTTGAGAATTCTGGACTACTTTGAGGCTTTGGTAAAAACTGAAACCATCTTAATACATTCATGCCCAGATACCCACTCCACACATCTACATTACATTGTTTGGGCTTCAGACTCTTGCTTAAGAAGCCTTGGCCAAGACAACAGTAGCTGCTACCCCTCTTTTCTGTATATCTTTGTTTTATTTGTTGTATTTTTGGTTTTTTGAGACAGAGTCTTGCTACATAGTTCACTGTATAGCCCAGGCTGACCTCAAAATCTTGTTGATGATGCTCCTGCTTTGGTCTTCTGAATGCTGGAATTCCAGGTGTATGTCACCACACCTGGCTTCTTCTATCTTTAATAGTAATACTCACCTGTATTGCTTTTGCATTTGTAGTCCAAAGTAAGCTATCTTTCTTTCTTCTTTTTTCTTTTTCTTTTTGTCTTTTTGAAACAGGGTCTTACTACACAGTTCAGGCTAGCCTTGAGCTCACTTTGTAGCCCAGGCTGCTCTCAAACTCACCACAATCTTCATGCCTCAGCCTCTTAGTGCTTGAATTACAGGCATGCACCACCGCACCTGGCTTTGAAGTAAACCATCTTAACAATTTACTTATGGTAGCTCTGTTACGTTTTATTTTCCTCCCTAGGTTGAAAGCTATCCAAATGTAGAGACCATACTTTGTTACTTTTGTTCTTTTAGCACCTGCCTCAGTTTGCAAGCTATTAGCATTGACTTTCCTTGTCAAAGTGGCTTGTCACTTATGAGGTGACTCCTTTCTCCTTTATTTTTTAGAGTGTTACCCTACAGAAGTTTGGAATTCAGATGAAAAAATTAGTTCCCCAGATAGGGGCCAAGTATTTTATAATTTATGATGCTTAATAATTTTAGATGAGAATACTCAGTAATAGTAACTAGTCAAACTCGATTTTTCCTTGGTTGTATTGCCTGCCAGCCCGCCTGTCTGCCTGTGTGTTGGAGTCTCCCTGTCATTCTCTCATTTCTTTCTCTAACACTCCCTCTCTCTGACTTTCCCTCACTACCACTCCCCCCTCTGCCTCCATGTATGCAACACAATTTCTTTACTATTGAGCTACATTCTCAGCCCTTTTAAACTTTTGTTTTTGAGGTAAGGTCTTGCTAAGTTGCCTGCCATACCTGCTTTACTTACTAACGTTTATATTTGAGTTCACATGATTGTCTTCATAGAGAACAAGTATTTGACATTTTCATTGTAAGATTCATTGAGGAGAAAAAATAAAATAAGTATGTCCCAGCCAGTGCTAAATGATGAGTGGTATCTAGCATAGTAAATTTGACACATGAATTCTTTTGCTGTTTCTACTGTGCTCAGCTGTAGTAGCAGGAAAGGGAAAAAAAATGTTAGCCACCTGCCTCTGCAGTCTGAGTCTCTTTGTTAAGCAACTACTCTATTTTTTGCTTCACGTTTATTTTTCTTTCCAGTATTGGGATTAAACCCAGGGGTGTTCTATCACTGCTATATTACCAGCCCTTTTAAAATTTTTTGTTTTGAGGCAAGGTTTAGCAACAAAGAAATAGCAAAGAGGAGGAAAAGAAGAATCTGCCCCTTTGCATGTCTTTTATAGTTTTTTTGTTTGTTTTGTTTTTTGTGCAGGGTCTCACGATGCAGCATGCACCACCATGCTCAGACTCTGTCTCCAGCTCATCAGGCCTGGGGATGGGTGGGGCTAGTGCCACATGTAGTGTGGGGAATAGAACCCTGGCTCCTGCACTTGCCTAAGCAGACACTTAGTCTGCTGAGCTGTCTTACCGGCTCTACATCTCTTCTTTTAGAACTAGCAAGTCAGATTGAGGGAAAAAAAGCAACTCAAAATAAACTTTAAGCAGAATGTACTATAATTTAGAGTTGGACCAATCTCTTATTAAGTTTTGAAAAGGTAATACATATATGGTTCAAACTTGAAAATAGTATAAAGCAGTATACTATGGAAAGACTTTAATACCTATCTTTAGCTTCCTACTCCTTTGTAGACCTAGTGACAGTGATTAGTTTCTATACATCTGTATCTTCTCTGACCTTGCCTTCTTAATATGTTGATCCTGTATGATATTTTACATATTGCTTTATCCCCTTAACAGAATTTAATAGAGCTCATTTTTTATCAGTACAAATGGAACTTCCTCTTTTCCCCCTTATAGTTTTGCACTGCATTCCCTTATTGGGGACATTAAAATTTCAAAACCTTTGCTTTTATTCATTTTGTTAGATATTTATTAACTAAATTATTGGCCATTGGTGACTTCATCCTTAGCTTCCCTTGTCCTAAAACAAAGACTGAGTTATTGAAGGGCTTCTCAAGACTCCTATCACAAAAACAAAACAGAAAACCCAAGTACCTCCCAAAACAATTCACAAATGGTTGAAAGCTTATTATGAACATTAAAGACATTTTATGGGGCTGGGGAGATAGCTCATGCAGTCTAAGCAACTGTCCAGCAAGCTCAAAGACCTGGGTGTGATCCCTGGTACTGCATACTGTGCTGGCCCCAGAACCCCATTGTAGTGAGGCCCTGTACCAAACAAACATACAAACATACAGACATTCTTCTTACCTCAGTTACATGGGACTGCCCAAGGGTTTTAGGAACTCTGCAAAAACAATGGGGTAAAAGCCTACACATAGGGGCCAGGGAGATGGCTCAGTGGAATAAGTGCTTCCCTGGCAAGTGCAAGGGCCTGAGTTTAATCCCTGGTTCCGCAAAAACAAAACAACAACAACAAAAAAAAACCTACGTTTATATTTCTTACTGTATCACAGTATCACAGTGGCCTACTGCTTGAATTGTAGAATAAATAATCTAGTAATTTCTCAGTGTTCTCCCATATCTTAATATTAACCTGAGTATTGACTTTTATATCTACTCTAATCTGTATTCTAATTTTCAAGAGATAAAGATGATATTCAATAAATGTGCCAGATTTATATATACTAACCACTATTTATGATAACTACCTGTGATGACATTAGCACACTTATTTGACACACTTATTTGACACCACACTTATTTGGTTGCATGCTAGGCACTTTATTGTAGTTAGGAACTAATGTATACAGTGAGGGGATTTCCTCCCCATATGGAGCCACTTCGGAGTCATGTAACAAAGTGTGGTTCATTATGTGTACATGTATTAGTTTGAGAGTCAAATATATGTATGCAAGATAAGTCTTAGAATTGGGATATCCAGTTTTGGCTTTCTTGAGACAGGGTCTCACTCTGGAGACCCTGGCCTTGAATTCACTGGGTAGCCCACGCTGGCCTCAAACTTGTGGCAGTCTTCCTGCCCTAGCCTTCCCAGTGCTGGGATTACAAGTGGGTACCATCATGAACAACAGGATTACACATATTAATTGTGGTAGCTAAGTACTAAGTAGTTCTGCTTGGCATGGTGACATGCATATAATCCCAACACTCAGGAGGCTGAGGCAGGAGGATAACCATTGGTTGAAGGCCAGACTGGGCTATCTAATGAGTTCAAGGCCAGGCTGAACTACAGTTTATCTAGATAATCATATCGATCTTCTTAGATAATATATTAATTTAAGTATAGCTTAGTGATATGAGACCTTGAGTTGAATTGCCTGTACTACCAAAGAGAAAGATGGAAAAACAGACAGAGAAAGGGAAATAAAGATGGATATAGTAGTTTATATACCTATAATAGGCACTGTTTGAAAATCTTTTTTTAAAAAATACCTTTCTAACATGTGATCAAATTTTTTTTTGGTGGGGGCAGTGTGCTAGGGTTTGAACCCATGATTTTTGCCTGTTAAAAAACGTGTTACAGCTGAGCAATATCCCCAGCCCTTTCAAGCTTCTTGATCTTTACCAATTTGATGAGTATGAAAGATACCTTAATATAGTTTTTATGTTTAAAGTTTACTATTTGTCTCAAAAATGATTTGAATTTTTCTGAGACTATATTCTTTGCTTATTTTGCTGTTACATTTCCCATTAATTTTTATTAGTACACTTGTAGTACATAGTGATTACATTTATTGTGGGAAATTGGTACATGTGTATGATACATGTGCTTCTTATTTCTCCTTCTTTACTCTTCATTCCCTTCTCCCTCCATCTCTAGGTTCCCTTTTCACTTGGGCACTTTCCTTGATTCATACTATATATCATTTATTTTGCTCTTTAAATTATTTATATTTTGTGTTTCTCATGTAAGAGAAACCATATAATATTTAGGCTTATATGTTTATTTCTCTTAAAATTACAGTCTTAAAGTGCATCCATTTTCCTACTAATGGCTGAAATTTATTTTTCTGTGAGAATAGTCCTCATTTGGCATTTTCTTTATCTGTTCATCTGTTGATTAACGTTTAGGCTGATTATAAGGGCCAGCCAAATAGCTCAACAGATTAAAGCACCTACAAGCAGGCACTTGTGCTGGGGTTTGATCACCGGGCCTGTTGTGCCTGCCCTGACCCCGGGACACGCTGAGATGGTGATTCAGACTGGGTGTGGTAGTGTGCGCCTGTAATCCCAGCACTTGGGAGGCTGTAAACAGGAGAATCACTATGAGTCTAATCTAGTAATGAGACCCTGAACACCCTGTAGACCCTCCCCTAAAACTATGAAAAAGAAAAAGATTTACATATTATGAGTTGTGTTATTGCAAACATGGCTATGCATATATCACTGAAATATGATACCTTTAACTATTTGGGGAGGATACCTAGGAGTGAAATATCTGGGTCAAATGGGATTTCTATTTTTGTTTCTTTTGAAGAATCTTCATATTGATTTCCATGGTGGTTATACTAGTTTACATTCCCACTCCTCCCCACCTCATCCCCTGCAGCTTCACCAACATTTATTATTTGATTTCTTGATGATAGCCATCTTTCTGGAGTAAGATGGAATCTCAGTGTTGTTTTAATTTGCATTTCTCTAATGGCCAGAGATACTGAACTTTTTAAGTGTATTTATTAAGAATTTGTACTTAGGAGTGTCTTCATTTCAGTAGCTGATTTAAGTTGAGTCTTTTAAGAGAATTTGATATGTTTTGAATTCCTTATGTAGTCTAGATATTAGTTCTCTGTCCAAGTAGATGGCAGAATTCCACTCCCCCACCAATTTTGTAACTTTCTTTTCAATATGTTGGTTGTTTCTTTTGTTGTGCAGTGCAGAATAATTCCTTAGTATTTTTTTCTGAAATACTGTGAATTTTTTTTTTTTTTTAAATTTCTTTCTTGGTGGATTCGTTGTTGGTGTAGAAAACACTATTGATGTTTGTGTGTTGATTTGTGTCTTCCTACATTATTGAATTTAATTAATAAATTTATGAGTCTTGTGGTAGAAATTTTTTGAGTTTTGTGTATAGATGATCATGTCATTTGCAAGTAATTTTTTTGTTTGTACTGGGAATCAAACTTAGGACCTTGTACTTACCAGGCAGGCATTTGTTCTACTTAGCTACATCCCTAGCCCTCATTTGCAAACAATGATTTGACCTCTTTTCCTATATCTAGTCCTTTTCTTTTTTTCTCTTGCCTGTTTGCTTTGGCTAAATTGTTGAAAGTATTATATTGAACAGGAGCGGTGATAGTGGGCTTTCTTGCCTTATTTTTTATTTTAGAGGAAAAGCTTTTAAATTTTATCTTTTTTCTATTTAAAAATTGACTATTGGTTTGTCATAAATGGATTTTATCAGATTGAGATGTAATTCTTCTATATCTGTTTTCTTTGGGGTTTTATCATGAAAGAGTGTTGAATTTTGTCAAAGGTTTTTCTGTGTCGTGAAGATGATCATATGATTTTTGTCCTTGCCTCTATTTATGTGGCATATTAAATTTATTATTTGAGTATATGGAAGCATCCTTACATCCCTAAGATGATGCCTATTGTTGATGTTGTAAGCTGGGTTTTTTTTTCTTTCTTTCTTTTTTGGTGGAACCGGGGATTGAACTCAGGCCCTTGCACTTGCCAGGGAAGCGCTTATTCCACTGAGTCATCTCCCTGGCCCCTGTAAGTTATTTTTGATGACTTCCTGAATTTTGTCTGCCAGTGTCTTTTTGAGAGTCAAGAGATTGGCCTTCACTTTTCATTTTTATTTGGGTTCTTCTGTGGGTCTGGAATCATAGAAATGCTATCTTCCATGAATAAGTTTGAAAGTACTCCTTGCTTTTCAATTTCATTGAAGAGTATGAGGAGGAGGAAGAAGAGGAGGAAGAGGAAGAAGAGGAAGAGGAATAGTAATAGATCTTTCCTGAAGTTCTTAGTAAAGACTCCATTGTGCCCTGGGCTTTTCTCAGTTGGTAGGTTTTTATTTCTGCTTCAGTTTCATTGCCTGTTATTAAATTATTCAGGATTTTCATGTATTTTTGGTTTAGTTTTGGCAATTCATGTGTCTGGGAATCTGTTCATTTATTCTGGAGTCTCCAGTTTATTGGAGTATAGGTTTTTTTGTAGTAGTTACTAATGCTTTTCTGAATTTCAGTGGTATCTGTTGTGATTTTACTGTTTTCATTTCTAATTGAATTGATTTGGGTCTTCTGTTTTGTTTTGTTTTTTCCTAAGACTGGCTAAGGACTTGTCTCTTTTGTTTATGCTTTTGAAGAACCAGCTTTTTGGTTCATTGATTTTTAAATATTTTTAGACTCAGTTTTATTAATTTCTACTCTAATCTTTATAATTTCCTTCCTTGTACTAGTACTGACTTTACATTTGGATTTTTTTGTTTGTTTGTTTTTCTAGGACCTTGAGGTACTGTCTCAGTTACTTTTCTCTTGCTGCTGGGACAAAATACCTGACACCCAAAATTAAGGAAGGAAGGGTTTATTTAGCTCACACTTAGTGGAAGTTTCAGTCCATACTTGGCTAAATCCAAGGCAGAGTGGGACATGGAAGAGGCCATCAGTTCATGATGGTGGAAAACAGCGAAGTGCAAATGGAGAAGCAGTGGCTGTAGCAGCTAGCAAGCCTCTCTCCCTTCCCCATATCATTTTGAAGCTATGTGCCCCAGGGTGGATATAGCAATCAAACCCAGAATTCCAGCATTGGATCATAAATTAATCACAGACTCTAGAAACTGCCCCAATGACTGCATTAAGCTTTGGGTGGACAGCTAGACACAAACCATAGCAGGTACATCAGCAGGTATATTTATTTGACCTCACTGTATGTTTCTGATGTGGGCATTTGTAGGTTTGAACATCTTAGGGCAACTTTTATAGATTTTTGTGGTACTGGCATTATTGTTAGATTTTGGAACAAATTTCTGCAATCCATTGATTGATTATTCATGAATGTATCATTTAATTTCCATGTGTTTGCATAATTTCTATGGTTTCTTTGTCATGAATTTCTAGTTTCATTGAATTGTGATAATGGTAACATGCACAGGGAAATTTTGGTGGCTTTTATTTAAGCATGATTATGGGCTAATATGTGGTCTGTTCTAGAGAGTATTCCATGTGCCACTAAGAAGAATATGTATTCTGGTTATTAGGTGGAACAGTCTGTAGATATCTATTATATTCATTTGTTCCAATGTATGTTTTAACTCTGGTATTTCTTTGCTGATTTTTTTTTTTTTTTTTTTTTGTCTAGTTGATCTATCTGTGATAGTGGGTTATTGAAGTCCCCCAGTATAATTGTGTTGGTGTTTGTCTGATCTTTTATTTCTATTAATGTTTGTTATGAAGGTTTATGCACCAGTGTTATCTGTGTATGTATTTATAATTGTTACTTCCTGTTGAATCATTCTGTTCATCACTATGTAGTCAGGGGTGGTTCAGTGAGATCTAGGCTTCCTGTGTTTCTTTGCTTGGCTGGCGAAGACCTCAGAAACTATAGCCTCACTCAGGCAGGAAGCTGCTTTTGTATAGATTTTTGTGTGTGTATGTGCCACTGGGAATCAAACTCGGGACTTTTCACTTATGAATCAGGTGATTATGCTACGGAGCTATCTCCCCAGCCAAAGGCAGCTGCTTTTATAGAGCTCTTGATCTATACTGCACTTGGCATCTTGCTGCTACCATAATAGACTACCATGTACTTTGTGAAGTTAATGGAGTTTGGGTCCTCTTCCTATGTAGCTCTGCACTTCAGTGGCCACCCTTGCTTGCTACAGCCTGCATCTGTCAACAAGGCAGGATGGCTTCTTTAGGAACATTTGGGGAGAAAAGCTTTAAGCCTTTTTGCCCTTTTCCAGTCTCTGGGGGCCCTAGATCTATGCTGCTAAGAGGCATCTTCCAGGAAAGATGTGAAGCAGAAGGAAAAAAAAAAAAAAATACTCCACAAAAGGGAGGGAATAGGAAGAACCCAGTATCCTCTAAATTTTAATGTATAGATCATGTCTTCCCAGCTCTCTACAGTTCCTGGACATTAGAGCATTGATTGAGTAATCGATTGATTTTTCTCAAAAGTCTTGGGGGAGAGCAACAAAAAACCCAGCATCTAATAATGCATCTCTCTGATCCTCTCCCTCCCAAAGTACTGGGAAGATTCAAGCATCCTGAACTGGTGGCAGGGTACCCCTTGGATCACTTCCAGTAGGAGGAAATGGGAGCTGCTGGCCAAGTTGGCTGTGCTCTGGAGAGATGCTAAGAAGGGATGATGAGAGAGGTATGAAGGCTAATAGTCTCAGAGGGAAAATGTCCCCCTTCACCTCTCTAGCTCTGATCCTAGTGAAAGCCCCAAAATTTGCAGTCTAAGGAGCAGAAAACAACTTTACCCAGGCATATGGTAAAGTGGACCAATACCAGGTTCTTAATTAAAATGAGTACAAAGTAAGGTGATATGACCCATATTCTGGTCAATAGTAAGGCTCTGCGAGGAGGTACGCTGTGGGATATTTAAAAAGTTCGGACAGCACAGGAATTTCCAAAGGGAAAGAGCTATATGGCTCAACACAGCAAAGTGCCCTCAGCTATCCAACTTAGAAGGTGGCACCCATCTCTGTCCCTCTTTACTAGACAATTACTTAAGAAGGTAAAGCCAGAGTTGACCTTTGTCAGATTTGCTTCTGTGGCAAACTCTGGACTCTTCTGGCCCTATCTCTGCTACATCTATGGTCTCATTTCTCCACTATTAAAAAAGTTTTTGCCCAAAGCCTGGTCACTGGCTTCCTTCCTGTGTCTAAATAGTGAATTTTAACCTTCATCTCTCCAGCTCACTGAAGGGCACAGTTTTGATGATGATATGGTACTGGGACTTGAACCCAGAGCCTTTCACATGACAAACACTCCACCACTGAGCTAAACCCCCACCCCTTGGTACTGTGTTTTTTTTTTTTTAATGTCTTTGTTGTGGCAGATGACAGTAAGTGAAGATAAGACACCCCCCCCCAAAAGAGAGAGGGAGACAAGTGCAGAGAAACAAGGAAGCTTGTAACAGATGCCCTGGTTCTGGGTCATGCCCTGATTCTGGGTCAGGACTTCTAAATTGTCAGCCCCCTTTGGACTTTACCTCTAGGCTATATACTTTTTTAGGTTTTCATAGTAACCACACCTCATCATCTCACTTTTAGGAATTTTACAAGAATGTCACACAATGGCCACAGGGCTTACATTTCCCAAACACTATTGACCATCTGCCTGTCATGGGGCAGTGTTGTTTAATTTGTGCCTTATTCTTCAAGTTCTGTTTGTTCCTATTTTTGATCCTTTTTTTTTTGTAAGTGGGTTTATGGTTAGGTATATGGGAAAGGGTGAGGGAATGATTTTATCTATAGTTTAAGTGAACTTAAGTGACCCTCCTTTTTGCCTCATCAGTTTGTTTTGAATAGTCATTGTACAATCCCAGAAGATTTTAATGTTTGGGGTCATTATTTATCTCAAATTGTGAATTTAGAATATGCTAAGTAGAATCAGTACCAGAAGGAATTTATGGTTTATGTTATTCTTACCAATAATAGTACAGTTTTGGCAACTGTACTTCATTTTCCTTAAAATTGACATTTCAGTAGCAAACAAACACTTGTTAAGCTTATTGGTAAGAAGCATAATTTTGAAAACGATAAAAATGAAAATAAATATTATGGTCAGTCTCTAAAATCACTTTTACTCTCATACTTGATCTTTGTATGTTTCCTTTCTTTTTTTAAACAGTACTGGGGATTGAACCCAGGGTTTATGCAAGCTAGGCATTTGAGCTGCCACTGAGCTATACCTCTAATTCTGTAATTTTTCTTTTATTGGATCAGTTTGGCTTTTCATAGGTAAGATGATCCCACTGTGTTACCTAATTCACTATGGTACTTACATCCTGTTTCATGTGACTTTATTTTATATTCCTGTGTTTATTTTAGTAAGATTATTTCCGATTTTAATAGTATCTTTCAGTTATAATCAGTGTTAGTGTGGTTAGACTAACAAAACTATCATGGGTCTCTCTTGGCACCACTTTATTCAGGAGTAAAGTAAGACAGAAATAATAATTCATCAGTAAGATAATGAGAATCTGAAAGTACTTCATACTTTCTAAGTGTCTAAGGTCCTTCACAGAGAAGTCATCGATGTTGGTTGAGTGTAAGGCTGCTTACCTACCACAGGAGAAGGTATCTCTTGCAAGAATTCATAAACATGGTTTTCAGAATCTTTTGCAAGGAAGAAGATTAGGATTAGTAGGATATATTTAATTATGAGCTACTCTCAGGGAAACTCAGAAACATGGCTTTCTTACTGTATGCTTATTGTGCTTCTCCAGAGAACAATTTTGCATGCAGAAATTACCAATTCATTATCTTCTTTTTTAAAAAGAGCTTGTTTTTCTGATGTATTTCATTAAGATTATGGTTTTGAGGTGCATTTCTTGTTGTTTTTATTTTTTGAGACAGAGTCTTGCTGTGTAGTTCAGGCTAGTTGTTGAATTCACTGTTATCCAGGCTAGTCGTAGACTTGAAGCAGTCCTCCTCCCAGTTCAGTACTTTCTGTAGTAAGCATTATTCTCACCTAAGGTAGTTGGCATGCTCTCTTAATCAGGTTAACAAAGTCAAAATCTCATACCTGAGCAAATGCAGTTTTATTAGCCTTGGGTTCAGAGTCTAGTGTGCTGACTTTTCATTTCTGACTTAAGATTTAGTAACTATCTTTTAAAACTTGCTTTCTTGAAATAATTCTTTTTAATGTTACATAGATATTTGAGCTATCATTTTGTGTATGGTGTGAGGATAGAAATTAAAAAAATTTTAAGTGGATAATTCCATTCATTTATTGAATAATGATTTGCTTTCCTATAACAGTGTAACAGTTGTCCTATATAGCACTTGTTATTGGGGGCTAGTTATTTAAACTAACAAATCTTAGCTGGATATGTGTATCAAATCTTAGGTGGCATATGTATATCAAGAGGCTAAGATAGAAGGATTACTGAGTTCAAGGCCAGCCAAGGGTATATATCGAGTTTGAAACCAGCCTGGACTATGTAGTGAGACCTTGTCTCAAAAAGCAAAACAAATGAAATCCCAAATGTTGTGTATATTAAATACATATTTAAGGTAAAAAACATTTGAATTTTTGATTATAGATTAGTTTTTATAAGGTGAGAATTTATAGATTTTTTTGTCTCCAAAGTATGTATAGTGTGAAAAGAAGTATAATTATTTTCTTCATTACTAGGAGTTTACCTTAAGGATGTATATTTCCCTAATCCTTACCTTGAAAGTAGCCCTCTTGGTATGGTAGAAAGTGATTAATTAGGGGTTTGAATGGCAGGGTTTTAGTTGAGATCCTCTACTTCACTTATTGCTAGTGTGAATCAGCTTCTGTTTTTTTCTTCTGTTAAAATGCATGAATAATAACTGGGGTTATAGCTCAGTAGTACAGATGCCTCCCTGGCGAGCACAAGGTTCTGAGTTTAATTTCCAGTACAAAACAAACAAGCAAACAAACCATGGAAAATACATGAATAATAATCCCAACCCTGCCTTACTTACAAGGATTGTTGAAGATTAGATGGGATAATTGGAGGCAAAATGGTGTAAATGTATAGAATTATCACATTTTAACTTTTTTTCCCTTCTTTTCTTATAGGTAGTATTGGTGCTTCTTTTCAATGCCAGTCCATCCATCACGACCATGTTTGTCATGATGACAGTGACAAGGTGAGGCTCCTGTTGATGTATCTACCATGGGGGAAATGCATATCACCGATATATTGCTGGATTCACTTGCATAACTCTGAAGCTAGAACCAGGACAGTGAGTTGGTGGGCACAGTGTGGAAGAGCAGAGGACTTTGCACTTATGTGTCAGATTATTAGACTGCTCTAGGAAACCTCAGAATAATTCTTCAGCAGGAGGTGGGGCTGGACTCATAATTAGCCCTCTGTTTCCTATTTTAGTGTCTGTACTTCCTCTTCTGCATAGCCTGGATGGATTATCTTAACATATAAACATGTGCTTCCCAAACTGGTAGCCATCTCAGCAACTCCTGTTTGTTTTTGTCTTTAATACTGGAATCTGGCTTATTCTTGCATTTGATTAGTTTGTATTGTTGGGAATCAGGAAGGGAAATTGTCAGATTCATGAAAGTAAAAAAGGAAGAAAAAAAAATGCCTGCTTTGGGGCTTGAGCCCCCCCCCCCCCTTCAACTCTGGCCCTTGCACTTGCCAGGGAAGCACTTATTTTACTGAGCCATCTCCCTGGCCCCTTTGAGTTTTCTTTTTATCCTTAATAACACCTGAACTTTACCTGAATTATTAAAATTTTAAAAAATTAAGCTTATAAAAGTAAAATAAATAAATAATGCCTAAATTATTGGTGATCTTCCTCTGTACCCCACTCCCACCTCCACTGCCTCAATTTTTTTCATCCCTTAAAGAAACCAGGTGTTGGTCTTGGGAACTTCTAGTATTCATCAGCAGCCTTCATGGCCCAGCCCTTGTAGTAATTATTTCTGTGGGCTGAATGTTTGTTACATCTGTCTGCTGATCTGGATGAGCTTAAATTTAGTCTTTTCCAGCATCGGTTTCCAGAGGCTTTCCTTCTAGTTCATGTATCTTCTATTCAGGAATATAATACTCCCTGTAGTTTCCAATGTATCCCAATTCAGTCGTTTTTTCCTGTTGTTTTGTTCAGGATCCTCATCCTTTTGCCTGCTGGAGCTAGATAATAAAAGTGGTTGATAACTGAGGTTTTCCAAATAGCTTTTTTTGTTCTGTTTGTTGATCTGTCTTTGTGATCTTTGCTCAGAATGATTTCACTCAGTTTACAGTGAGAGATATGTGCATAGCATTCCAGAATCTCTTTTATTGCTATTAATATAATCCAGAGGCATAGGTTCCCTCCACCCCCAGCCATCCCTGCTGTACTGGGGACTGAAGTCAGGACCTTGTGTTTGCCAGGTAGGCATTTATGCTGCTACGCTATCTCCCTGGGCCAGGTTTCATTTTCAACTCCTTTCAGAGGCAAGCCACTTAAAAGATACTTCCAAAGGATATTCAGCTGTGTAAAATTTAATAGACCGCAGAATTTAAAAATGAACATTTGAAAATAAGAGTGTTCTAGAGGGAAAAAGCAGAAATTCTGTGTCAGTAGTATTACAAGTGATTATGTTTCATAATTTTAAAGATGTTTTTGGATTAATTTTTTTCTTCTAACTTCCCGTTTATACATTCTTCTACCTCTCGTTTATACTGTAGAAGCTTTGTATTTTTTTCATTATATTTAGTTCAAGTCTATGGGGTCTCATTACACAGGTCAAACTCATAGTGATTCTCCTGTTTTCAGCCTCCCAAGCACTGGGATTACAGGCGTGCGCCCACCACTCCCAGTCTCAATTGCCATCTCAGTGTGCCCTGGGAGCAGGGCAGGCATGGCAAGCCAGGGATCGAACCTGGTCCCTGCATCTGCCTAAGCAGGTGCTTTTTTCCGCTGAGCTATCTGGCCAGCCCTTAGAAGTATTTATATTGCAGAAGCCAAATTGAGCTCTGTGCTGGCTCCATCTCTTAGAGTTGGGGATAAAATTTTTGTCCACCTCTGTCTATCAGGTTGTTCCCATCTATTTCACAAATGATTCTCTTCTCAATCTTTCAGTCTTTGTATGACTTACTTTTTTGCTTTTGGGAGATGAGATTTTTTTTTTCCCCACAAATACATGGGGCAAGTGGGAAACAAGTTTAAGGTGTATTGTTACTTTAAAAGAAGACTGTTCTCCCTTCTCTCCTTCCTGCTGTGTATATATTATGATGTTTCCAAGAGAATGGATAAGGGCCTCTTTGTTACGGATTTATAATTTATCCATCTGATTCAGTCCTCAAATGATATTTTTTATTATTAGCTATGCTTACCTTTTAGGGACTATATTAGGATACAAAAAATAGTAAAAATTCTTGGTTTTTCTTAAATTTACAGTTTAACTGGTAGAGACAGACAAAAACACAAGTCAGTTATATAAGTATATCACAGTAAGTGGAATGGATAATAGCTAAAAGTAGAGCCAGCTGAGTATGGGCTTAAACCTCCACTAACTGTGAGCTAAGTAAATCTTTCCTTCCTTAATTTTGGGTGTCAGGTATTTTGTCCCGGCAATGAAAGAAAAGTAACTGAGACACCCAGCTAAATATACATTTTTTAAAAAGAAAATAAGTGTAACAGAATGATGAGTATAAAATATTTGAATGTGTCAAAAGTGTTTTGTTAAATGATAGATTGGATTAAAAGTCCAAATTCCATCTGTATATATGCTTCATATAAGAAGTACCTAAAATGGAAATGACACAGGTGAAAATAGAGATAATATCAATATACACAGGAGGAAGAAAGCAGAGGAGACATTTTTAATAGAATTCAAAAGATGTATTATTAATCTGAACAAAAAATCAAAATGCATGATGTACAGTAAATAGTAAACCAATATATCTTTGATTTTTATGATAAATATTTTTTGGTTTTTATCCATGGTTATTGGCTTTCAACTCATGCTTTAAGGCAGGTGATAGAAACTAATATTTTTCTCCTCCCTTGGAGCTGGCCATAAAGAAATTTTTTTACCTACCTGTCTTTAAAATAGCTGAACACATGGAGATTCTTGCAAGGTGTTGTTTCCAGAGAGGGCAAGGCAGCTCTGTGCTCCTTCCCTTATACTTTACCCTAGCCATCTTTTAACCAGTATGTATTTATAGTTTTTTTATTAATAATAATCAGGTAATCATAAGTGTTTCCCTAAGTTTTGTAATTGCCCTGAGCAAATACAGCTATGAGAAATGCTAGTTTATAGCTGGTTGCTCAGAAGCATAGGTTGCAATTTGGGGTTTGTGAATGGGGCATCTAAAGTGAAAATAGAGACACCAAAGTAGGAATAAGGACAGATTTCAAGAGTCTGAGCCCTTAACCTATGGGACCTGCAGTTATCTCAGGTAGTTAGTGTCAGAATTGAATTAAAGAACAACTAAACTGTTAGCTGCTGTGACAGGATTGCTTACTTGGTGGTGGGGAGAAAGCCCCAACTTTTGAGAAATCTGTGTTGACTATGGTAGTATTAATCACTACCAATCCAATTATTTAAATACAGTATAACCAAAAATTGCATATTTTTGTTAATTTTATAATATAACAGGAAGTATAAAACAGCAGTTGTATCAAATATATTCAATACAAGAGTTGACTGAAATGATATCTCCCTGAGTGATGCCTGGGATAGTAAGTGTATAAACAAATGTGTTGTTGAGTGACACTTGGATATAACTGTTAAGTGGTTAAAGCAGTGCCCCAAATATTTAAGCCAGAAGTCATTAAAAATATAAAAAGAAATTGACAGTCACAACTCCACAGGTATAGAGATATTGTGGAAGAGAAATGCCATTTAAGAGGTTAGTGGGTCAAGAGTAGCTATATTGGTTTTATAAAAAATATGGGTGTTTACAGCCCAGTTTCTGTGGGTCAGGTGTCCAGTTCTGAACTCAGTCCTTTGGGATTTTACAAAGCTATAGTCAAGGTTATTAGCTGCACTGTGTTCTCATCTAGAGTTTTGACTAGAGAAGCTTCAGTTTCCTCCAGGTTTATTTAGGTTGTTGGCAAAATTCAGACCCTTGTTTCTCACTGGCCTCCAGTCTGTTATAGGTCTTATGCGGTTCATACTTCCCTCACATGATCTTTTCCATAGGCAGTTAACAGAATGGCTCTTTGGTTCTTGTAACCCAGTAGGAGTGATATAGGTTAGGTGAAACTCCTGGCCTGACCTGGATGAGTACATGTTCTCTAAAACTGAAGAACTAATTTTAGGAACAAATGGAAGTTGAGGGTAAACTTTATTGGAAAGAAAAACTGCTGTCAGAGAGGGACAAAAGGGGGACCTGAGCGGGTTGCCCAGGAAGCTGTCTCTTCCAGGGACTTTATAGTGTAAAACCATGTGGGGCTAAGGTGGAGAGAATGGGAACTCGCCTAGGTGGATGTGGGGTGGGACAACAGTATGTTCAACAAATGGGATTACAAGCAACATTTGCTCAGGTAAAATTGATTAGGTCCAAGATCAAAGGGGTAGCGAGTCACATAGTAAGCGGGCATGAATGTAAAACAGGACCTTATTGGGTGGCCTTCAGACAGTAATTCTTTCTGTGCAATGATCAATCCTGGATACCAGTCTTTAGGTTTGATTTGCAGCAGGGGCCTCCATCCGTCTCACCTGGCTGTTGTTACTTCCTTTAAGGGCCATTGTTATTCCTTCAAAGGCCTGACCCTATCTGACTACCTATAATATTTATATCTAACTCATTGCCTGCAACAGGAGAATTTCTCCTGTCAGCTGAGATGGAATAATTGTAAGAATAACAGCTCTGTATCACCCTTGTCAAATTCTTCTGGATAGAAGGCAAAGGTTTCACCTGTACTCAGCAGGAGATTATACAGTGGTCACCTAACTAGGGCAAAAAATAAGAATTAAAGGTATTTGAATATTTTAGCAGGCTGATTTAGTGATTTTTTTTTTTTTTATGTCAGGACATGCTTTACATTTTTAATAATACTTGGGGCTGGGAGATGGTTCAGTGGAATAAGTGCTTCCCTGGCAAGTACAAGGGCCTGAGTTCAATCCCTGGTTCCGCAAAAAAAAAAAAAAAAAATATATGTTTTTAGTAACACTTAAGTGTAATTTGTGGATAATGAAATTTATCCCTTTAAAGTACATGTGTCAGTAGTTGCTTTTAGTATTTTCAAAGAATTATACACATTTCTGCCATTGAATTTTAGAACATTTTTACCACCCAATCTCCTATGTGCAGTAGCAGTCATTTCTCATTCCTTTCCTCAGCTGTCAACCACTGGTCTTTCTGTCTATGGATTTGTCTGTTGTACATGTTTTATATCAATGGAGTCATACAGTATGTAGTTTATTATGTGTGGCTTCTCATTATGTAGACATTTTAAGGTTCATGTGTAAGAATCGGTATTCCATTTCCTTTATGAGTAAGGTTCAATTATATGGCTGTAATACATTTTATCTTTACTCCTGTTGAATGAACATCTGAGTTGTTTCTATTTTGTCAATATCATGAATAATATTGCTTTGAACATTTGTATGTGTGTTTTTATCACATGATAAGATTTTTGTTTAACATTTTGAAGAACCAACAAACTTTTCTAAGTGGCTACACCATTTTGCATCATGGTTAACTGTAATGTATGAATGTTTCCGTTTCTCCATATTTTTGCCAACATGTTTAAATTTGCTTTTTAGATTATAGCCATTCTACTGTGAATTACCATCTCATTGTGGTTTTATTGCATTTCTGTAATGACTAGCAATGTCAATTGGGTTTTATGGTGAACTCTTTCCGGTCCTCATCTTGGTCCAAGTTTATATTTGTAATTCTGTAGAAAAGTTGTTAGAATTCTAACAAGTTAATTCCAGTCTGTCACTTCCAGTGTAACCCATAATGAGAATAAAGATACTAAGGCATTGTCTCAGTTACTTTTCTCTCGTCGTTAGGACAAATACACAACATCCAAAATGAAAGAAGGAAAGGTTTGTTTAGCTCATTTAGTGGAGGTTTTAGTTCATATTCACCTGGCTCTCGTTAGGACAAATACACAACATCCAAAATGAAAGAAGGAAAGATTTGTTTAGCTCATTTAGTGGAGGTTTTAGTTCATATTCACCTGGCTCCAAGGCAAAGTATCACAAGACAGAACAACCTTTCATGGCAGTGGCAAACCTTGAAAGAGCAAACTTAGTGGCATCAGCTCTGGCAACTAACTAGCTCTCCTCCCTTCTTACTTTGTAATGCAAATTACCCACCCCAGGGCCATGCACATCTGCAACTCCAACATTGGATCAAGAATCAGTCACAAACTCCAGAAGCCCCATGATTGCATGAGGTTTTGGAGGGATGCTTGTACACAAGCCATAACAGGCATATTTATAGTTTGGGGAGTCAAGAGGGTCCTAAGTCTAGCTAGGATTATGGTTAACTAGAACAAAAGCCTCAACTCAGGGCTGAAGTGGTGTTTTATTAATTTGTGAAGGAGGTAGCTTAAAGTCACTATGAGAGTTGTGGGAAATATAGGAGTGCTGTGAGCTGAGCTATATAGGTGGTCTGAAATCAACTCTGCAGGATGCAGAAAGAAGGATATGCAAAGGAGTAATCTGCATAACACAGTTTGAGGTAGTATGTAATGTGTTGGGGTCGTTGTTTCAGCTCTGATATACAGTCTTTTATGCCCATAGAAGTCAGCCTCTTATCTTGAGGCTTGATCCCAGGGGACAGCTTGGAGCAGAGTTCTCCACCTAGCTCACAAACATTCTCTGGGAGATGCAGGATGACACTGACCTGTCATTTTGTTTCAAAGACTACACATCATCACCTGGTTGGAATGATTTACGTTGCTTAAAGCCAATTAAAGTATCTGATAAGGAAAAGCCCTAGCCAGCTCTGTGCACATCAATACATGGAAATGGGACCAGGATTAGCCAAAATGGATGATTGCTCTTCTTTCAAAGAGTTGTCCAGGTAGTCCTCCACTGGTATTCTGTTTGTTTTGTTATTTTTTAGACAGTGTTTTGGCAACTTGCTCAGGTTAGTGACCAGCTTGTCTGTTGTTTGCCTCAGCCTACCAGTTAGCTGAGATTACAAGCATGTGCCATCACACCTTTAGGTTTTTTGTGCATTGTGGAGATTGAATTCAGGGCCCTTGTCCTGAGCTGTATCCCCAACCCTTTTGAAGTTTTTTATTTTGAGACAGGGTCTCGCTAGACTACCTAGACCAGGATTGAGCATTTTTCCTCCAGTTTCAGCTTCATAGAGTACTGGGTTTATATGAAGTAACCACTCTTAAGATTTTATTTTTTTCTTAAATAATTTTCTTTATTCTCTACATGCTTGAACTCTAAATTGTTTTGGTTTTCTAATGCTGTTACAAAACTCAGTGGGGTAAAGCTACTATACTTTCAGTATCCTTCATGATTCAAAGGTTTTCTGTGTTCAGCTAGGTAGTTCTTGCTTATAATCTTTCTTGCAGTTTCAGTCAAAAGGTGGCTGAGACTAGGATCATCTTCAAAGACTCTTCACTCCTGCACCTAATGGTGGTTGACCTTCCTTAGGCTCTCAGCCTAAGCAGCTATGTATTTACTATAGGCTTCCTCACAGCAGACCAGCTTAATTCTACTAGTGAATGTCTTAGGAGGAGCACAAACTGAGCTCAGAAGTCATAAAGCACAACTTCTACCATAGTCACTGGCTCAAATTCAGAGAATAGAGCATCAATCAATTAGATTGATATTTTATCCTACTAGGATGGAATATCAATGTAATTTTTTTCTAGTGTAATGTAACGAGCATGTAGGATGGGAAGACTTGTTGTGGCCATCTTGGAAAAATACATCCTGTATGCAAATACAGTATGAAACCCAAGTTAGAATAGATAATGTTCTTATCATAAGGATGCATGGCATTTAACTGGTCTTTAATTGTGTAGTCCTTGAAAAGAAACCATTATAAATTTATTCATCAAGTGTTTACTGCATGTTAGGTCTATTGAGTTAATTTGGATCCTTATTCTTGGGGTGCTTACTATTTATGGAAGAGGCACATATATGTAAACCAGTAAAAAAACAGATATTCATAAATGCTATGCAAATAATTGAACAGTTGGCTGGCTGCTCTAGATTAAAAGTGTGGAGGGAAGGCCTTTCAGAATGTCATGTAATATTTTGGACAAGATCTAAACAAGAAAAGGTGAGGGAAATAAGATTGATAGGCACAGTAAGGTGGATGTGGGTGAAAGTGGTGTGAGATGAGATTAGAAATTTCCAGTAGACTTGAGCCAGATATTTGTAATTGAAGGAAAGGTGTTTTAATTTTATTCTGCTTATTAGGAACCATTGGAGGATTGTAAGCAAAGGAGTAGCATATCTGACTTAAGGTTTTTAAAATTTTGTTCATTCGTTCGTTCATTCCTTCCTTCCTTCCTTCCTTCATTCATTCATTCATTCATTCATTCAGTACAGGGTCTCAGTTTGGACTCATAGTGATTCTCTTATCTCAGCCTCCCCAGCACTGGGATTACAGACATGCACCACTGTGTCAAATTTTTGTGATCAGCATGCCATGTGGTACTGGGGATCAAACCCTGGTCCTTGAGCTTGCAGAGCAGGCACTTAGACTGCTGAGCCATCTCCCCAGCTCCTGACTTATGTTTTTGAAAGATCTCTTTTGCTGTTGTGATTACAGTTTTCTAAAATTGTGGGAAAACACATAAAATTGACCTTCTTAAGGATTTTTTAAAAAAATATGTTTAGTGCAGGGTCTATAGGGTCTTGCTACACAGATCAGACTCATGGTGATCTTCCTGTTCTTAGCTTCCCAAGCACTATACCCAGTCTCAATTGCTGTTTCAGCTTGCCCTGGGGGTGGGGCTGGCAGATTCCATTGGTTTTTATTTACCTTAATGACATGTATCAATTTTGGCTTTTACTTTCCCAAGATAGTGTTTGTCTTTCTTTTGGTGTTATTAAACATTATCCATATTGTTACTTATTTTATACATATGATCAATAAAAATTGTATCTTTTATTTATTTGTTTATTTTTGCGGTACCAGGGATCAAACTCAGGACCTTGCACTTGACAAGAAATTGTATCTGTTTTAGTATATAGTCAATATCTACTGAGGTTTTATGGCTTTTCGTATGTTCATTTATGAGTCATTTGTATTTTTTTTTTTTTAATTGTGTCTTTTGTATATATTTTCTCTTAGGGATATTGCTATTCTATCATTTTGTATGTTTCATTGTGTTTATGTGTAGAAAAATCTTATATTTTCTTAAATTTTTGTTTACTTTATATATCATTCTTTCTTATCTACCTCAGATTTGCTACATGGTATTTTGTGACCCTATGTGTTTTTAAATACATTAAATACTTTTCTTTATTGTTACATAGGTATCATGAATATTAACATCAAAGGTAAGTAGACATACATATGTGACATCTGACAGCTGACAAGTACACAATTACAATGATACAGTAAAATAATTATAGTTATCTTAAGAATTTTGTTGGCCTTTAAAATATCATTGTCAAATAATTTTATTGTTTTTATTTACAAGACATTTTGTAAGAGAAACAGATAAGCAGATAAATAAATTTCATGTAGGAGCTTAAATTTTATACTTACTGTACAAAGTTGTACTTCTGTAAGCGTTTTTATTGAAGATTGTGATTTTTTTTTAATTACAGTAGAATTATGTACAGGGAACACATGTATACCATACTTTATTTTCCTGTGATGGGAAGTCTGGAAAGGCCTGTGCCATGGGTGGGCAGGTGCAAGACTTGGAAGGGTGTGCCATATGTATCACAGATGTCTGTGCAGACCCACTTTAGCAGGGCCCTAAAAGTTGTACCAGTAAAAGCTGCTGTGAAGACACTGGCAGTTTCAGTGAGCTGGTCACATATTTCATGAATGTAAGATATCAGAAATCTGTAGCAGTGTTTGTGGTCCTGAACAATTTAATGACTAGCCAGGTAAATGAGATTCACTAGGATTCCCTAGAGGAAAGTTTGTTCCTCATCCAAGGCGGTGGAAAGTAACAAGATGTTCCTGTGGTCTGGTGCACTAATAGAACATTCTAATAATGGTTCTTACATCTCTGACATTTTGTCTTTTATTTCCATGTATTCCTTTTCAGGAGCTCATCATTCTCCCAAAATGAGCTTTTTTGTATTTATTAGTGCTTAATTTATTACTGTACTTTATTTTCTTGACACATGCATTTGAATCTCTCTTTTACTGGGTTTTCAGGTTACATTTTCTTTTCTTTTTTTTTTAATTTAACAAAAATTTAATATATGAAAATGTGTATGAGCCAATCTCCAGTCAGTGAAAGTAGTGCTTGCCCGAGGGGTGTGAATTTTTCTGCTGAGCAGTCATTATTTAAACTCGTTCCAAGGCTTCCAACATGATGATACTATTTCCTCGTATTACCACCATTCCAGTGTTGTTCTGTTGCCCACTAGTAGCCATCTCCACACATTCATCTATCACAAGATTCATGAAGGGATCAAATACTCGCAATATTCCTTGGACATGTCTGCCACCGTTCAGTTTCAATGATAACTTCTTGTCCATAAATTTTTTCAGCTCGGGAGGGTGAGCTTTGCTCATGTTGTCTAGTCGGCAGGCTCAGGAATCCTTCGGTTACATTTTCTTTTAATGCTACTTTCATAGATTCTTCTTGCAACTGCCCAATTTTTGTCAGACCTTCTTCTCCACATCTGGATCCCCTAGGTATTTATTCTGAGGCTTGTCCTTTGAGCCCACTGCCAGCTGTTCTCACTGATGTCCCTTTAGCTCAAGTTTGGGTCACGTTCCTACCTGATTACATTTAATCAACCATAATAAAGGCACAAGGACTTAACAGATGAGCTACTGTTAACAAAAGTTGGATATGAAATATGGCTGCTTGCAAGTTATACTGGCCTACTTTGGCTTTAGGGCTTCTTACTAGCACTGGGCTTGCTGTTACTGGTGGGGTTTTCTTTCTTTCCGTAGGGAGTTCCCTTAAATACACACTGCTGTTTCCTTTTTCAGAGTTGACTTTAAAGTACTTTGATTTAGTTTTAGCTAAAGTAAAAATTAGGACAGCCTTTTAGGATTCAATTAAGAACAAAAAAAATTGTGTGTATCCCCTATAAGCCAGCAATTCCCCTGCTAAAATTTTGTTTTTATTGATGTTTTGTCAAATGCATGCCAAATCAAACATATGCACCAAAATGTTCATGACATTTTTGTAATAGTAAACACTGAAAATGCATTACATTATTTTAAAAATAAAAGATAATTCATCTCTAACAATGAACTAATAAGCTTTGTTGAAAAGAACAACCTAAACCAAGCAGGAGTATCACAAGTTTGAGCCTAGGCTTGGAAACGTAGCAACTTAAGTGAGAGGCTGAAAATTAAAAATGGGCCAGTACAGAGGCCTTGAATTCAATCTCTTGTAACACAAAATAAAATCTCAGTTATTTTTCTTTGTTTGGTCATTTAAAATACAGATAAGCCAAATGAACCTTGAGAAACTCACTTCTCCTTTGCAAGCATTGTTGATATTTTGGTAGATTTTCTTGTATTTTCTTCTATGTAGAGTGACATATACATGTAACTTAAAAATTTTTGTGTATGTTTGGCAGTTGTGAAGATTGAAACTAACCCATTTGCTCTGAGCTGTGTTCCCAGATACCCACTGTGCTTTTTTTCTTTTTGAGACAGGGTCTCAATAAATTGCTGAGGCTGTATGCATACTATTTGTAAAGTACTTTTTAAAGTCATATTTGTTTGTTTATTTATTTGATGGAACCAGGGGTTGAACTCAGGCCCTTGTGCTTGCCACTGAGCTATCTCCCCATCCTCAGCCATAAGTTTATTGAGATTAATCTTTCTGTGCCAGTAAGGCCATATGTACCTGATACATGAGACTTTTCCCATATTGTAGAATCTTCCCACTGGACATTTAGATTGTCTCTAGTTGTAAACATATCCAGCTTTTGTCTATTATGAAAAGCACGAGACAAGATATAATTGATTGAAACCTAATTAGGAATGAAATGCAGAGATATTTTTTAAAAATTCAATGAAATTAGGGGCCAGGGAGATGGCTCAGTAGAATAAGTGCTTCCCTGGCAAGTCCAAGGGCCTGAGTTCAATCCCTGGTTCCACCAAAAAAAAAAAAAAGGTCACAAATTTGAACCCAATTAAAGTGCCTGATTAGGCAGATGCAGGGACTGGATTTGATCCCCATTGTGCCCACTGCCCCTGGGGCACCCTGACATGTTGACTCAGACTTGGCATGGTGGCGCATACCTGTAATCCCAGCTCTTGGGAGGCTGAAAACAGAGGATCACTACAAGTCCAATCTTTGTAGTGAGACCCTCTAGACCCTGTACTAAATACATAAAATTAAAAAAAAAAAAAATTGAACCCATGTGGGCAATTTAGCAACTAGTGAGGGCTGGGGATGTAGCTTAGTGTAAGGGCCCTAGGCTAACTCTCCAGTACTACTACAAAATAATAACCTAGATCTGTATGTTAAATTTCTCCTGTGTCTCTGGCTAAGATGGACTCAATGAATCTATGGTATCACAGTATGATAATCTCTGAGATGAAGCTGCTAATGTTCTGGTGAGAGTTCTAATAATTATAGCTGCTCCCAAGATGCTGTCTGTCCATAAGCACAGAATAAGTGAGCTCTACACACACGTATGCATATATGTACACATATACATGTAAAGTCAGGCCATATAGAGGAGGTCTTACTACCTGATGGTCAGCTCCTGTCTATGTACTGTGAGGTAGAGGTTGAATATGCTGTGATGTATGGTACATGTTTTATTTGCACCCTTAGCTTGCTACATTTCATTTTATATGGGCTTTATTTGCATTTTTGGCTGTCTGTTTCTGTTATGTGGGTCTCTTTCTGACTCCACTTAACTATGCAATTGGATTTATCCATTTTTAACTTCTTAAACTCCTTGGTGAGTGGTTTTCATCCTGCATATACCTTTGAGCCTTTTTTCCAACTGTGATCCTTTGCTGCCCCCTTCTGGTCATTAGTAGCTATAAACTAGCAGGATGCTAATTTCTTTTAACACTTGGGGCTGAAGCAGTTTATACTGTTTTGCGATGGATCAAGTCTTAGTATGCTGGTAAATATTTCTCAGCTGGTACTTCTCAATGAAGCTTCATCTTGTAGGTCTTTTTTAAAGCCTGTTTTTTGAAGTGGGGGGCAGGTATGAGCAGAGTTTGCTCTAGGGAAAGTACAATTTTTTTGGTTTTTTTGCCTTTTTCCTTCTTTTTCATGGCTCATTCCTCTGATTTTGTACTTCATCTCTCTCCTCTCTCCTCCCTCTCTCTCTCTCTCTCTCTCTCTCTCTCTCTCTCTCTCTCTCTCATATCCTGTCTCAGATTTATTTGTATAGAGAGCACAGGAGGACACCAGCCCTCCACAGATGGCACTCCAGGGGTCAACACCAGTCCTTCTGTTTTTACATCATAAGAGGCTTTTACTGTAGAGCCTTCATGGGGGCCTGGACTGGAGCAGAAGCTGCAGCCTGGGCTTTTTGGCCAGCAAGGCCTGAGACCGTTGGCAATGCCGGCACAGATACGCTTCCCAAGCTTGGGGTGGGCAATATAGGCAAGGTGAGTGAGCCTGCAGTTTACTCCCTTTGGGATGATCTTGAGCTTAATGAGAGCCTTGATAACCTTGACAGGTGCACTCTTGGCCTTGGCATTGTTTGTTGGCATCATCATCTTTTCTTTTTTTTGTGGTACCAGGTATTGAACTTAGGACCCTTATTCTACTGAGCTATCTCCCCAGCTCTTGCATCTTCTGGAAGCCCTTGTTGTTGTGCTTCTTGGCAAAAACACATGTTCCTAAGGAACTTGGGATCTACCCAACTTCAGATATTTGTATCTTTGTGACCAAGGTTTCTTGATGCTGTTTCTGTGCTATTTTCGAGACTGGTTGTGTGTGGTGTAGTTCTTGGACTTGGCCATAGCATACTGTAAACTGTGGCTCTCATTTCTGTTTTGTGAAGTTGCCCTGCCTGTTTTTTGTCTTGAAGGGGTGATGGTTGTAGTTGTTTTTTAGGTGAAGTTTATTTTTTGGTTTTGGTGCTGAGGACTGAACCCAGGGATTCTAGCTTGCTAAGCAAGCATTCTATCACCGAGCTAAATCCCCAGGCTCTCATTTCTTTTTCGTAGTTCACCTATTGAAAAATTGGAATTACCAGTGCTGTGAAATATTTACATATAATTAATTTATTGAATACATTATAGATATTTGATGTTTTGCTAGATTCAGTGATACAATCCTTGTGGCCATGAAATTTGTATTCTATTGTGTAAGAATCAAATAAACACACAGTTGTAAAACATTAATATACTATAATACAGTGTAAAACAGATTAATACTGTATTATAATACACAGGAGAGGTATTACTTCAGGAATTGTGTTTGGTCTTAGTGGAATGAGATTATAGTCAGTACATTTGGCAGTGTAAACAATGGAAGAACAGCCCTATTCCTGACAGCGGCAAGCAATGGGAAACTGGTGTTACAATTAGTAAAGTTCAAGGACTTCCAGTAAGAAGACCATGCTCTCTACCCAGCACCTACTTTGGCATTTCCTCTCCATGTGAATGGCTATTTAGCATCTGGGCAAGCAATTATTTGAGTAGCTCATTGATCATGCTTTCCAATGTCTTAAAATGTCTTAAAATAGGTGATGATCCTCTTTTCATCCTTGTGCATTCTCTGCCATCCAACATTCCCCATAGGTGGATATCAATAATAGACAAGCAGAAATGACCTGCCCATAGGTGCCTACACGTTAAGACATTTAATAAATGCTTCAGTGTGTTATGACAAATGTGTAAACGGACAAGAAAGTCTAGAGCCTCAAAGTCACCTTTTTTGTAAAATAATATTTCAGACCACCATTGGAATATTCCTTGATGTTCAGAAAAGCAAGATTGATATCAAAATTTTATATTTCTCGCTAGTCACAGTATTAACTTGCCCTTACGTAAAATTTGTAATTATTGTTTCTTTTTTGTAATTATTGTTTTCTGTGCTTCAAGATGTATTTATAGCACAAGTGCCTTTTAAAAAGTCATGATTGTTAGATGGTTTTCTAGAAGCAGATTGTTAATTTCAAAATGACATTCCTTACGTACATTGTATGACTGTAGTTGTTTTTCCTCAGAAATGTAAAAAAAAAAGAAAAAATTTGGGTGTGCACACCTATAATCCCAGCTGGTTTAGGAGGCTGAGAAAAAAATATCTCATGTTTTAAAGCCAGCCTGAACAACATAGTGAGACCTTCTCAAAACAAAGCACACAAATAAAACACAGCAAATCTGACAGGAATACAGGTGGTTAGCCAATGTCTACAGTAGGAAAAAAGAATATTCCCTTAAGCATTTTCTGAAATGAACAAAAATCTTTTTAATAAAATTTGATTGACAAGGACATTTCAAAATGTGAAATTATGTTAATCTTAGTCAAGAACACATGTAAAAATTGTAAACAAAATATTAGCAAAGCACATCTACCCGTATGTTAAAAGGACAACATAATAAAACCAAAATGATTAGGAATGTAAAAGTGGCTTAAAAGCCAATGTAATTCACATTAACAGAAAATCACTTATTATCTATCTTACAGATGTAGAAGTTTTGATAAAAGTTTTTTTTTTTTTTTTTTTTTTTTGAGATAAGCTTTTGCTACGTAGTTTAGGCTGGCCCTGAATTCAACATAGGGCCCAGGATGGCTCAAAACTCAGAGCAATCTTCTTGCCTCAGCCTCCCAAGCTGGGATTACAGGCATACCCCACCATCCATGCTTGGCATATAATAAAATTTTTAACAAATTAGAAATAGAGTTCCCTTAATGTACTAAAAGGATCTATGAAAAACCCTTAAAATCTTATGCATAAATGTTAGAATTTTTCCAGTTGAAATCTGGAATAAGAAAAACATAACATGGGCATGGTAGCACACACCTGTAATCCCAGCACTTGAAAGTTAAAAGACAAGATCACTGCAAGCTGGAGGCCACCCTGGGCTATGTAGAAAACTCAAGCCCAGCTTGAATTATATATATAGAAAGATCCTGTCTCAAAAAATAAATAAAACTCTGTTCACTGTGTCTGTTTAGTACCAGCACAACATTAGGGGTCCTAGCAGTACAGTAAGATTAGAAGATGAATACGTGTTAGAAATCAACACTGGTATCAGTGTTGGTCATTATCAACACTGGTCATTATTTTATGTCCAGTCTAAACAGAACTGTGTAAAAAATATTTACAAGAATTGAGATAAACTTTGTAATTAATACTTGAATTATATTTAAAAACCTAGAATAAACTTGAGAATTAAAACAGGTAAGACCACTACAGAATACTATGAAGCATTATTCGAAAAAGTTAGACTTGGGTAAATAGAAGGATGCATTTTGCTCATAGATTGAAGAATTGATACCCCTCAATTCATCTCAGGAGTCCCAGTCACAATCCCAGCGAGTTGCTTTCCACCCTTATAAAGTGCTATGGTACTGGGGATTGGACCTTGTGCTTGCCAGGCAAGTAGTTATTCTACTGAGCTATCTTCTCAGCCCCTTGCTGCAGATTTTTAAGACTGAGGTACTTCTGAAGGGGTAATAAAAAGACCACTTGTTTTATTTAAAATTTTTTTAACTAATTGGTACAGGGTCTCAATACATGGTTTGGTCACATAGTGACCCTCCTGTCTCAGCCTCCTTAGCACTGGCATTACAGGCATGTACCACCACACCTGATTTCAGTGGCTGGCATGGTGGCATGGCATGCAGAACCAGTGATTGAACCTGGGTTGCCATGCAGGCACTTACATCACCGAGCTATCTTCCCAGCCAAGACCACTTTTTTTAGCAGAAAAAAAAAAAGATGTCTTATGCTGAGAATAATGGTGCATGCTATAATTCCAACCACCCAGAAGTTGAGACAGTAGGACTGTGAGTTTGAGACTAGCCAGTGCTATGTAGTGAGACCTCATATCAAAAAAACAGAAAACTCTATAAAAGCAACAATAATTATAATAGTATGGTAACAGCAAAAGAATGAGAGCTGGGAGTGTTGGTGCATGCCTGTCATCCCAGCACTCCAAAACCTGAGGCAGTAGAATCACTGAAGGTTTGAGGCCAGTCTGGGCTTCATAGGTAAGTTCAAGCCCAGCCTGAACTACAGAGCAAGATCCTGTCTCAACAAAACAGAAAAGAATGTGAACCCAAATACTCCTGCATAGATTGATGATTGGTTTTTAATAGATTAACAGTTAAAAGAGTCTTTTCAATATATGATGCTTTGTAAAGTATTGGTAGATACCTGTATGTAGGAAAAATGCTTGCTTACCACCTCACTAAAATAAAAAAACATTCCAGGCCATTTGTAGACTTAAACATGAAAATGAAATTATAAAACCTTGAAAAAAAATAACATATTATAACTTATAACCCAAATGTTGGCGAAGACCTCTCCCATCTCTTTTCCCTTACTCTCCTCACCTTACCTCCCCCTCACTGTAGTGCTAGGGATTTAACCAAGAACCTCATACACACTATGCAAGTGTGTCCCCTTGCCTCCCTGTATCTCCAACTGGATTTCTTAAACAGCATAACAATGGGCAAACCCCAAATCATTAACCATGGTTAGATTTTAGTGGTGGGTAAAATTAATGGTATGTTTGTATAATTTGCTAGGAATGACCCAGTGAAGAGAAACGCATGATGGTTTAAAAGGAGAGGGAGAATTTCTAGAGAAACATTCTTGAAAGGGAAGATTTATAATTGAAGAATAAGCCAAACTTGCTCACTTGCTTATCATTTCTAACACGTGTAGAGTGGTGAGTGCCTAGAATATTTTGTGCTGGCTCCTCTTATTCCATTATGAATGGTTGGACACCTGGTTATAATAACTACAAGACTAACGTTAGGGCACTTAACTATTTTCCTATTTGGTGAGCCATGTTTTGTCATTTTAATTTTAGTGAAATGCTCTTTTTATTCTCTTATGAAAACCAAAGGGCAAGTAGCCTTGGAAACAGAACTCTTCTAGAAAAGTTCTTGCCACAGCAGCTGCTTTTTGTATAAATGCTATGCTGTCCCCTAGCCATGTGTGGGTTTTTAAAACAATTAGGAACTACATTCCAAATATTCAGTAGCCACATAGAACTAGCTACTGTCTATTTTTTGGTTGGTCCAGATGTAGAATATTTCTATCACTGTAAAAAGTTTTATTTGATGACTGTTGAACAGGGTTTTCCTACATGGTGAACAGACACCAAATAAAATTTTAGCTTGACTGAAACAAGGCAACTAACTCTTGCTGTAATTTAACTCCTGACACATTAGGTCACCAAAAATGACTTACTTTAAAAGTCTGTTACTCATTGGCCCTTTACCAGCACATATTTTCTGCTTAAGAAATCAATTAAAGAATTGCAGGACAAACTATCCTACCTGGAGGTGTGATAGCATTCCTTACATCTTGGTGGATGTTTTTAGACTAAGCCTTTACGGCCCAATTAGCTAAGACTGTAGCCATTTGAGAGGTTTTCAAGTAATTTGCGTCACAAAGGGTTGGCTGGCATACAGGTTTCTTTTAAATATATGGTTGAGGACTGTTACAGATTTTTGCTGCTGAGATTAGCATATGAGGAATCTGCTGTATGTTAATTGGGCAGCTCCCAACTGGTGATTTCCCTCTGCTTCTCATTTCTAGCCCATACCCAAGCATGAAGGGAAAGCTGTTTCAGGGTGGTATGCATTACATAAGGAAACATTTTGTTAAAATTCCAATAGAAGCTGTGCAATGCCAAGCAAATCTTTAGTAGTAGAATGTGATCTGTGAGGGATTCAGAGTTTAGAAATTGGGGATGTAGCAGTGTGAAGGTCTTGAGCTCAATCCCCAACACATACAAAGAAAAAATAAAAAATTGATTATATTGGATATACTTTAAAGGTATAATTGGGACTGTAACAAGCACGATGTGGAGGGGAGAATCTTAAAATGATGGACTCCTCCAAACTGGCCATTTAGGCAGAAGATTTGTGGGGAGAGTAGGTAACTGGGCTACATAATGGGCATATAGGCCTGGGATGAAAAATGTTCTTAAGGGGTCTGTTATCTCAGCCCAGCTTTCTCTGGTCCTAGAATTCTTGGAATTTTGATACAATAATTGTTAAGACCTGCTTTTTTTGTTTCAGGCCCTAAGGTTGTACCTTGGGGTTACAGTCACAGGAACCATGGTGTTTAGTCCTAAACAGGAGACAGATGTATAGCAATAATTACCAAATGGTGTTTTCATATGTAGAACGAACAAGGTTCAGAGGATCCTGAAACATGATTTTAGTTTGAAGTAGCTGAGGCACAGGTGGGTAGGAGACAGGTTTTATACCTAAAGAAATAGAAACTTGGGTTTTCTCCTGCTTACTGGTCTTTCTGATTTGTTCTATCAACCCTAAAATGCCACCATCCTTGTAAGACTTAGATAACTTCTGCTTTGAAAAAAATCACCTCTTCCATGATATATCCTTGACTGTCTCTATTTCTATACCGTTTAATCTTTTCCCTGTATTTTTTGTTTTTATGGATGACCTTGCTTCCTCTCTTAGATCTTGTGCGTGGTTATGTTGGCTTTAGTCTTCCAGTTCATTTCATATCCCCTAGCAAGATCTGATTAAGTTGTAAGACTGCAAGTTCGGTTCGAACCCTCATGCCCCATTGTGAAACACGTCTACCTCAATAAAAATTTCTACCTTTCGCCTTTGGGAATTGAGTTTACAACAAATTGGAAACGGTTTTGCTGCCCTCAAGGCCGGCGAGGAAGGTGGGCCGGACTGGGCCGGGTGGGGCTGCGCAGAGGAGCTGCGCGACTGCTCTGTTGCCGGAACTAGTCCTGGGCGCGCCCAGACGCGCGCAGCCTCGCCCCGCCCCCGCGGGGGTGGAAACAAAGGGGGCTTTCGGACCTGAGAGGAGTGGAAGGGGGCGGAGCCTCAGGCGGTCTCTCGCCGAGCCGTCTAGGTTTGTGCTGCCGGGAGGGTGACCCGAACTCAGCCGTGTTAGGGCTCCCCTGCCCGCGCGTCCGCGGCCTAGCAGTGGGAGTGCGTTGCTTGCGCGCGCAGCGGAAGACAGTGCGCCGGCGCGCGGCGAGCGCGGGTTCGCGATCGCCAGGCCGGGTGCTGCGGGGCGGGACCCTCAAGCGGTTGTAGGCCAGTCTCACATTTGGGGCGCGAACAGAATGGTGTCCCCGAGGCGTTAGCCGACTTTAGTCCGTTCTGAGCTTGCAGCCGACGCTTCCCGGCGCGGACCGTGTGATGGTGCTGGGAGGAAGGAAGCGCCGTGACAGTGCCTCAGTTGGATCCTGGGTTCCGGGATTGAGGAGGCCCGGGAGCGGAGGAGCTGGCGAGCTGGCAGCTGGTTGAGCGAGTGGTCACAATAGGAGGCGGTGGCCCAGCGGGGAGCCGCGGGAGCAGCCCCGCAGGGCGGAGCCTCCCTTCGCAGGTACTGGCTGCGAGGCCGTTGGTTCCCACGCGAGGGCGGGACGGGCCGCGGCCGTTGGGAGCTTGCGGGTCGCACCGCCTTGAGTCGGGCGGAGATTTGGCTCGGCAGCCCCTCGCTCTTTGTTGGAGGCGGAGGCGGCAGCGGCTAGGGCTGTAGCAGCGACTGCGAGGAGCTACTGTGGTGGTTAGCGGGAGAGCCAGCCCGCCGTCTCTTGGCTCATTGCCCGGCCCTCTTGCTCTCTTTGCCGAGGCGCAGGTGAAATGATGTCACCTAGGAGAGCGCAAAACCGGGTCGAAAGGGTCCTCTCGCGGCATTCTTCCTCCTTTGCCCCAGCTTTCTGGACTGCCTGTGTTTTATTCTGGGGGAATGGAAGCTTTCTCTCAGGAGTAAAGAATGAGAGGTTGGTTTTTTTTTTTTTTTTTTGAAAAGGAGCTTTTCAGGTTATTGAGCGCCAAAGAAAACTATTTATTTATTTGTTTGTTTATTTATATGGTTTGCAAGTCCTGCTTTGTATCGCACAAATTATGTGTATTTAGTAAAAGTTAGATATATGAACTTAATGTTGTCTTTGCAGCAACCTACGAATTGATATTTCATTTTAAGCGGTGGCCCTAAGATAAAATTTAAACGTATTCAGTGCTTGTATACAATCTTTTTTTTTTTTTAGCCTCAGAATATCAAGCCTTTTTGATCTTATTTGGTCCTGATTGCAGATACCTAACTTGTAAGCGTATTTATCACAAGTTCTAAGTAGCAAGGAGTTTTTGTACATAGGCTTTTTAAAAAAAAAAAAAATCCAGTTTTTATGAGGTTAGCAAAGTAAACTTCTTCCAGGGGATACGTTCTCGTGGAATATATAGTACTTGTGTATAAGTAACAGTACATCAAATATATATAGGTATCAGATTGAGTATGGGAATCAAATGATGAAATTTCTGACTTGAATTTTACTGAAAATCGTGTCAGATATCTCTTTCAGTAATATATTTCATCTTGTGGAACCCTACTAGTAATGTCTATTTATAGAGGTATGTTTTAAAGGTGATTTTTAATTTTCTGTAAAACTTACTCCTGAAAGAATTAGAGGCCTTTAAGGCTATATAATTAAGCTTTGCCACAGACTGACCTCGTGAGCCTGTGAGCCTCCTTTGTAAAGTATGACATAATTGAACTTTAATAACCTGTGTTTCCTCCACTTCTGATATTCTCTGTAATTCAAAAGGTAGTTTTTGTATTTGTTAAAGTTTATATACGTGTTTTTTTTTTTAAGCTAACCTACATTGGCACATGAATGTGGGTTGGTTAGGTATTGATAGTTTTCTGTACTAGAACCTCAATTTTGAAGAAGAATAATAAAGAGGATGTTATAGTCAGAAATAACTGGCATCAAAGTGTATGGCCCTTAGGACATAGATTTATTGTGCCTTTGCCCTCTCATTGAATCAATTAACTTATGTTACCCAGCCAGACTTTTCTATTTGTGCTCAGTCTCTAATCTTTCTTAGGCTAAGAAATTGGAAGAATAAAAACCTCTGAAGTGAGAAATTATGCTTTCAAAATCATTTTTCTACCTATATTTTATTCCACTTGTTTTAAGTGTTTTGGTGCTACCTCTAGTTTAGGTGATTACCATTTTTAAAAATCATCCTGCTGGGAAAGTAGTTCTTCAGTCTTTATTGTTTAATGGTGTCTATATGTACTTACTAATTTTCTGGCTTTTCATTTTAAAAAAATGTATCAGTGTGATGGGGTGTGTGGTTTTTTTTACTACTCTGATTTACCTGATAGCTTGCTTTTCGTTTTCTCTACAGAGAGAACAAATTGATTGCAAACATGCATTTTTGACCATTTAGTTTATTCATCAGTAAATGTTAAATACCTGACATGACACAGTTTACTTAGAATAAAGCAAATGCTTGAGCTCTGTAGTAACTTAATGAGATGAAATTTGGAGAAAAAAAAAGAGGGGTCATGTGTCATTTTTAATGAACATTGACATATTTTCATGTTCCTTATTTGCTTATGCCTCACTTAACTTGCTAACTTTTCAGAAATTATTCTTTAGAGAAACTGTGACAATTTTATAAAGGTAATAGAATGACTATCTTTTAATCACATCTTTCAGTCATATGCCTGATACATGTTTAAATTGTTGAAGCCTAGAGAAGAAAGATTATATAGCAATTCAGTTTTGGACTTTGGTAGTCCAGAATCAGGCTTTCGATCTCTTGTGGTTTGATTTGTTTTGTTTTCAATCAAAGCATATGCAAAGTTGATGAAAGATTTTTTGTAGAAAGCAGCTTTAAGCCCATGAATGGTGGTATGTGTTTGTAATCCTAGCACTTGGAGGCTGAGGCAGGAGGATTGCTTCAAGTTTGAAGCCAGCCTAAATTATATAGGAAGACCTTGTTTCAAAAAAAAAAAAAAAACAAGAAACAGCATTATTGAGTGATAAATTACATACCATAAAATTTATCTGAGGATTCAAATAAACTATTTTTGCTAAATTTACAGGTTTTATAGCTATTGCCACAGTTAAGTTTCGTATCATTTCTGTCATCCCCTGAAGATTCCTATGCCTGTGCAAAAGTCTTCTGCTTCCAAGGCCCTTCTCCCTACTCTGCGCTAGCAGAAAGCTTCTTGGCACACTCAGCTACCAGAAAACAAAAACTAAAGAAACAGATTTATTTTAGACACAGTAGTAGTACAACTCTCCTGAAAGATGAGGCAGTGTTGAGGTCTAGGTTCATTCTCAGAGAAGGGGAGAATCTATTAGCAAGCATATATAGTTAGTGTGTGTATCTATCTTACTGCTTTTTTTTTTCCTGAGGAGGTTTTTTTATGGCCCTAACAGAGTATGCAACCACAGACTTCTGAGTGATGATATGCAGGTGAACAAATCAGGTTATTTCCATTCTGTAATGAAAGCTTTTAGCGTGTGTAATTCTAATTAGGTTCATAAGAAACTTGTGATGTAAACTACAAAGACAGGCTTATGTTATCATTTGAATAATTTGGAAGATTATCCTTTCAACACATAGTTGAGTGCCTGCAATACGGTGCACATTCTACTAGATGTGGTGTAGTGAACATTTGACTAATATTTAGAGCTTTAAGTTTTTCTTCCCAATGTTCTAAAATAAGTTTTATCTCAAATTAATGAGGTTTTATTTAATCTCAGTTTTCATTTACATAATTTTGCCCCCTTTCCTTTATGGCATTTGTAATTTGGTTGCTATGTTTTAATGGCTATATAATAGTTCGTAAAGTAGGTGTGCCATACTTTTATTTGGCAAATACCAAACTTTGAGGTTACTTCCAATTTTTTTTTTAATTGCTGCTATTATAATGTGAATATGTTTGGTCATACTTTCCTCTTAGTTTGGAGTATACCGTGAGAACTGATCAGATTAAGGATTACTGATCCAGGATAATAAGTATGCTTTTTTTAATTATTAATGAGATCTCCCTAATTGCATTTTAAGACATTACTGTTTGCTATGGGAACTCACCACCCATATGGCTATTTTGGAGAAAGGTGTTTAGACCTTTGAGCACTTATATTTTGTAGAAAGTACATTATTAATATTAGCCTAGAGGCAGTGTACCTGCAAATCCTGTAGCTCACCTTTTTGAGGAAAACATAAGTGAATAAGGAAGAAAACTTAACATGAGAAGCAATTTTAAAAGGAACAATTTTTGGACAGTGTCTCCTAAGTTGTTATTTTTAGCATAATAACTGATAGTGATTAGGACATTCTTTAAGAAAAAGGTTAAATTGTTAATTATATTATGGTTACCAAAGCATTAAGGCTGTATTAATAGTTGTGCTAAAATAGTAAAGTATTGGTACTTAAAAGGTTAAGCTGTTTTCTGCAGACATAAGTCTTATGAAGCAGTGTTTTATTTTCAGTTATGCTGGATGAACTAAATATTAACAATGAGAAGTTCTGAGTGTTGCACATTTCATCTCCTGTTGGGAATGTTTCCATGACAAGACTTTTACAGATACAAGTTACATGCTCAGAGAAGAATGAAGTTACCAAATCTTTATAGTGCCCTGTAAATAGAGCACTATAAAGGAAAAATAGAATTGTATCAGCCTTCAGGTATAAACTATATCCCTGGATTTCCCCACCACCACCACCACCATCAAGGATTGAACTTGCACTTGCCAGACAGGTGCTTAGTCTACTGAGCTGTCTCTCTGGTTCTGTATTTTTCTTTTTTAATGTATTTGGTACAGGGTCTTGCTACTCAGGCAGCTCAGACTCATAGTGATCCTATTTTCAGCCTCCCTAATCACTGGGATTACAAGCCTGCACCACCACACCTGGTCTCGGTGGCTTGCTCATTGTGCCCAGGGGCAGGACTAGTGCCACCTGTGAACCCTGTCCCATTGCTTGCCTAAGCATGGGCTTAGTCTGCTGAGTTATCTCGCCGGCCCTATTTCTGTATTTTTAATTGAGGGAAAATTTAATGAAGTTATATCTAAAAACAGTTCATGAGGAAACATGTTTAGTATTTTGAAATAATTTAAAGTAGCTTTAAGTGTGTGTTATGCAATGCTTAGTATTTACCAGGTCATAAAGGATAATACCATCTTTAAACTAATTGGTCATGTGAACCTTAGCCCCCGATAAACTTGGATTCAAATTATGGTGTTTTGTTTTCATTTATTTATTTGGTACAGGGTCTTGCTACACAGCTCAGACTCATAATGATTCTCCTGTTTTCAGCCTCCCCAGCACTGGGATTACAGGCATGCACCACTATGCCTAGACTCAGTTGCCAGCTCAGTGCACCTGAGGGCAAGGCCAGTACAGCATGCAGTAGGGATGGAACCTTCGTCCCTGTTCTTGCCAATAAAGGCACTTAGTTCATTGAGCTATCTTGCCAGCTCTTTGATCTTTCTAAGATGTGTGGCTTTAATCAAGTTAATTTAAACCTGATGTATAGTACGTAAAGATCAGACAGCCCAGTTCATTTCTTGGCATGATGTTAACTAATCAGAATGAAGTTTTAAAAATCTGTATACTGTGTACATAAAAATGTCTTAATTTATAGCTTTTGTATTTCTGGAGAAATTTACCATGAGTTTGGGACAGTAATTTTTTTTGTCTTTCTCTGACTCTAAACACACATAGAGAGGAAAAGAGGTATTATATATATCTTAAGTTTTCTCTAGTTGCTGAGACAAAATACCAACACCCAAAGTTAGAGGGAAAGGTTTGTTTCCCTCATTTTGTGGTGATTTTAGTCAATCCATAATCAGCTAGCTCCAAGGCAGAGTGGCATGGTAGGTGGGCACTGAAGAGGAAAAACAGTTCTTGGTGGGCAGCAGGTAGCCAAGCAAGTAAGGGGTTGGACAAGCCTCTTTCTGTCCCTTACATTGTATGCAGGCTGTCAGAATTAGGGTTATACCAAATCAGTGAGTGCACTGATTTAGTAATCACCCACTCTTAATCCTGACAGGATTAATGACTGACATACCATTAGTCAGTTACACATTCTGGATCCAGCCATTTCTGAAAAAAGCACCACCTAGGACATATGAGAAATTAAGGTGATATCTAGACATAAGCCATGCATATATGTGTTGTGTTCAGTCCGTGCTGTATATAGAAGAACAAGTTATCACATTTAAAATGCAAAATCTGTTATCTCACAGCTTCTATGTATTAAGAATTCTAGTATGAATTAGCTAGCTACTGAGCTGTCTGCTCAGCATTTTCCTGGTTGGAGCTGTGAATTCATCACTTTAGCGTCCTGTTCCAAGCCCACTGGTTGTTTGTAGAATGTGGTTATGACTAGGATTTCTTCCATTTTCTGGTGTGCTGTCACTTAGTAGCTCCTTCAGCTCCTACCCATTGCTCTTGGATTCCTGCCATATGGACCTTTTCTTGACTTCGCAAAATGGAGTGTCTTAGTTTGAAAGGTTGGCAAGAAACCACTCCTTCAGCAATAGTTCAATCCTTAAGAGCTTTATCTGATTAAATTTAGCATAAATTCTCTATTGATTACATCTGAAAGTTACCATTTTGACATGTGTTTTAGCCTAAAGCCATGAGTGTCTACAGCCGTACCATCCTGACCGTGCCCAATCTTGTCCAAAGTCATGAGAGTAAAATCTCTTCACAACCCTGCCCCCACACACAGAGAGATTACAGAGTATACCATAGATGAGAATTCTGGGGGACATCCTTACATAAACAGTCTGCCTACCAAATGTATGGAATCTAACCCCTACCCTACCCCCCAAAAAGTATACACACTTCAGAAAAAGAAAAATCAATGTAAATACTTTCATACTGTCTCAGTTACTCTTCTCTTGCTGCTAGGACAAATACCTGACACTGAAAGTGAAGGAAGGAAAGGTTTATTTAGCTCACAGTTACTGGAGGTTTCAGTCTGTACTCAGCTGGCTCCAAGGCAGACTGGCACATGACAGAGGGCAGCAGTTCATGGCAGCAGCAAAGAGCAAATGGGAGGAGTAGCAACAACAATGGCAACAGCAGGTCTGTCCCTCTTAAGTCACATTCAGGCTATCCACCCTAGGTTGGGTGTAGTACTCACACCCATGTGGATCATGGGTTAGTCACAAATTGTAGAACTGCACCTCAATGACTGCTTGAGGCTTTGGGGTGGGAGAGGAGGGGGACAAATACAAACCGTAACAGATACTAAATTTATTGAGACATCATGAGATTAATACAAGTTATTACTTTTGGCCTCTACAATTACAAGAGATGCCCTGTGGTGATAGTTACCCATCAACAAGTGCACTGCTTAGATTCCTTGGTCAGTGAGATTGCTGCATATGTATCTTCAATTTCTTCTCTAGGACTGGCAGTATAGTGGGTTGTCTGCAATATAAGACACATTCTAGTACCCCACCCCCATATGAGGGTAATACCATCTGCTGTACAAACAGCATACTCTTTCTTTTTCTGAAGTATGTAAACATACATACATACAAATGTGATTTTTATCTTATAGTGGGGTGTGGTATCCTGGTGTTTAAAGCCCATTTACATTTTTGTCCCAGACTTTCACTGCAGGATTTGGGAATAGCTTTCTTCCACTATATTGTTTGTCCTCTCTGTGTAGACAAATGGAGCATCTGACCATTGTGAAATGCTCTATTGTGAAAAGAGAGTATGCTTGACTATTATTAATGTATAGCCACAGGGGCCAGAGTTGCTACTTTTTTATTGAGAGGACATCTGATCTCTTGGGATCTGTTTTCCCAGTTAACTGTTTGTAATAGGGGCCTGTGAGACTGGGTATGATCATTAAAGGCAAAGGCCTTAGTAAAACTTATGAGAGAAGTTACTGGGCAAATTAAAAGTATAAGAGGATTGCAGAAAGATTATTAAACTTGCAAGAAGGACCAGACCATTTCAAGACAATTGCTATAAAATTGTTAAAAGCATTCCTTAGATTGAGGAGTGAGGAATGTGAAATATACCTCTTTCTATGAAATCCAACACTTGCCCTTATGAGCCAGGGCTCCTCCCTGTGTGCTAAATTTTTGCCTATGTTATAATATTTAAATATGCTGTATATATATATATGGAATTGAACCCAGAGCCGTATTCCTGCAAGGCAGATGCAGATGCTCTAGCACTGCTGCATTTCCAGTCTTAGTTTTATTTGGAGACAGGGTCTGATCAGTTTGGTCTCTTAACTCACAGTTTTTTGCTTTAGCCATACATATACATTCATTCATTTTGTACAGGGTCTCACTATACAGCTCAGACTGGTACTGATCCTCCTTTCTCAGTCTCCCTAGGGGATTACAGGCATGGAAGGCCATCAGGACATGTGGTACCAGGGATTGAGCTTGGGTCCTTGGCCTTGCCAGGCAGGTGCTTATAACACTGAGCTATATCCCAGCCCTCCTTCAACATTTTGAAATGGCTTAGATTATAGGCATATGACACCATGCCTGGCTTTTGTTTTTTCTTTTTAGAATAAGCTTGAGGTGAAACCCACATTTTATCTTTGTATCTCCTTTCCTTAGACAACTCTTGGCTTATGGGAGGCAATTAGTAAGTAAATCCTCCTTGATTCAGCAATATATGCTAATTCATAATGGCAAATGACAGTAGCACATTCACGTTTATAGTAGAAAGTTTTAGTTTATGTTAGTGCTTAATTTTTTTCTTTTCATTGTTTCCCTCTTAATTTCGTATAATTTTTTTCTTTTTCCAACTTTGCATGCATATATCTGATAATCTGAACAACTAAGTTGAAGACAACACTATGCAACATAACAAATACTGTGAAGTTCATATTTTGTTTAGTGAAATTCTGTATTTCTAATCTTAAATTACTATTATGTTTTCTCTTTAAAAGCTAACTTTTTTTGTGTAAAAAACTTAACGCATTCTAAAGTTCTGCCTTCAACTGTTTTGCTGTGACTCCTAGAGGGATATTTAAAAGTAATTTTCTTGACAGTGGGCATAGGTATCTGTTTACCAGACTCATGGCTAATCAGACACAGAACTAAAGGGAATTAAGGAAAGTTATTACAGCAAAAATACCAATGTAATTAGCATTTAATAGGCATGATAACATAGTTTAGCACTTGGGATGCTGAGGTAGAAGGATCACAGGTTTGAGCCCAGCCTGGGCAATCTGGTGACTCACTGAGACTATAGAATCAGAAATTTCGGAAAGTGGGGGTAGCTTAGTGTGGTGGCCCTGGGTTCAGTCCCTGGTACCTCGAAGTAGGTAGATAGCACTACCTTTTTTTTCTGTTTTCTTTTCGACTGTCTAGCCATACTGGACATTTTGCAGTTTCCTTAATACACCACACTGTGTTGTCAGTTATACATCCATATAGCCTAGTGCCTGCTATTATTAAAGTACTTATATTGCATAGTGATTTATTTTTGTTTCCTCTTTCTGTATGTGGAGTTGGATAGGGTATACTTCTTGATGGTAGGAAGCCATGCTTTTCTTTTTGGTTTGGTACTTGCTGTCACCATCAGATAGATACCTAAAGACTTAATGAAGTAGACAATGAAACTCTTAGAAGCAAGACATTATTAAGTCACATATTTAGTGTAAAAATAGCTCAGTGAACCTCAGTTCTTAAGGAGAATTTCTCTTTAGCAATATAGTGATCAAGATTTATTTTGTTTTGTGCTAGGGTTGGACTCTACCAACCCTTTTAGTTTTTTATGATAAGCTCTTTAAATTGCCCAAGCTGGCCTTGAATTAGTAATCATCCTGCTTCAGCTTCCAAGCAGCTGGAATTACAGGCATGTGCCAGTAGACCCAGCTATGTGCAAGGTTTTTAAAATACTGAATTAAGTATATGTTTATTTGTGAGCTTAAAGGGGATTAATTCACAATCAAGTGAAACATTTAAAGATGGAGTCATTTAATTTTGAGCTTATGATCTTGTCTTATTTTTTAGGTCACTAGGTTTATACTAAGTAAAGATACCTTTTGTTAAACATGGAAGGTGCAGTGGAATGGATGGGTCTTTATATATGTGTGTGTGCGTGTGTGTGTGTGTGTGTGTGTGTGTGTGTGTATGTATGTATATGTGGAATTGAACTCAGGGCCTTGTGCTTGCCAGGCAGGGGCTATGCCCCTGAGCTGTATCCCCTGGCTGTGTGTGTGTGTGTGTGTGTGTGTGAGATACTGCTGTATGCCACATGATGTACAGTCATATGTGTGTTATACAAATTGTTCCCAAAATATATTTCTTTTCTTTCTTTGCATGACCATTTGGAAGGTTAACTGAAAGTAGAATAAATAACAAGTAATTTTATTCAAGCACTTATCCTGTTGTCCTTAAAATGTGTGATTTCTTTTAACTCACGTTTTCTTGATATAAAGTCGCACTTTTAGGGTTTCAGAATTAACACCAATAGAAAAAGTACCAAGCGCTTCCCTGGCAAGTGCAAGGGCCTGCGTTCAATCCCCCGTTCCGCCACAAAAAAAAAAAAGAAAAGAAAATGTACCAGTAGATATTTGGGAAAAAGAAGGAACTGATATTCTTGAACTGTACTGTTTTGCCTCAAAAAGTTTTTGTAAGTCATTGCCAACAGCAACAACCTGGTTTGCCATCTTTTTGTTTTGATGCTTACAGTTAATCTTTAAATTCTTTCCAGTCTCTGATAGCAGAATCACCAAAAACTAGAATATCCAGACTCCTTCATAGGCATGATTCTCCATATTGGTGTGGCTAGCCATGAACTATCCTTTTCTTCTCCCTCTTTTTCCCAGATATCTCCCGGGGCCAATTCAACACCTCTACCTGGTCATCCTAACAAGGTGATTTGTGAAAGGGTGAGACTTCAGAGCCTGTTCCCTCTCCTCCCAAGTGATCAGAACACTACCATTCAAGAGGATGCTCACTTCAAAGCTTTCTTCCAGGTTCTTATATATTTACCCTTTCCCTACAAAGGGCTAAACGTCACAGATGCATTCTAGTTTGTTTCTAGGAAGGCTTGAAACAATTCTTGGTATCTTCTTGTTTTCCACCGTATATTAGAATAAGTATTCTTCTTAGAGGACATCTTCAATATAACTTTCAGCCAGCTTTTCTGAAGAATGTTTTTCTTCTCTTGAGCTATTGTTAATTATTTGACTACTTAATACTCTTATTTTTCTTTTTTGATCTTAATCACTTGTCTTAATAAGCTATGTCTATTAGGAAGGCAGAAGATACAGATATATCAAATATATATAAGATACCACTACTTCCTTAGTGCCCAAAGTTTTCATTTCATGAGAGAAAATATGATTGTTTGCCTTTTGTGTCTTTTGGTACCTATAGGGAAAAATGTAAGATGTAATTTTTTTTCTTTAAAAACTGTAAAATGTAAACAAAAAAAGATACACACCGATTAAACCTATTATTAGGAAGATTATTACTGTTTGTTCACATGAATCATTGACTATTACACTTTCAGTCCATACTTCTAGAGAAACATGTTTTTAGTAAAAGAAGTCAGTATTATTACCACAAAAGAAACCAAACTATAGAATTGCTTCTGGAAGGAAACTTTGTGGGCTAAGGCATGTTATTTGTACATATGTAAACCTGAGCAAGTAAGATAGTTGATAACCAAATCTGAGACTTTTAGATAGAGGCAACTTATTATTTTGTGTAGGAGTGGCAGATTGGGGCAAGGAATTAATTTGAGAGAGAAATGCCTGCAACATACTAAGTTGAGGATGTAGAATTTCTGGGGATAGCTGAATAAGCAGTCTAAGGCCCTTCAAACTAATATTCCCTGCTGGAATTTGTACTGGGTTCTCTGCTTTGCATGTAGTCTTTTTGTTTTTAACTCACAGTAACCTGCCCATTTAGTTCTAGAGGAGGAAATAGGCTTTAAAAAGCTGAGATGTACAGTTGCATCTAGTTACTAGAGAAGCAGACTCAAATCTAGCTTCAACTGTTTGTTACCTTCTCTCTTAATACTATGTTCAGATATCAGCAGATATTTATGTAAACACAGTACAGTGTGTTGAATTATCTGTGTGTATGTATGTATGTATGTATGTATTTTTATGGAACTGGAGTTTGAACTCAGGCCCTTGTGCTTGCCAAAGAAGTGCTTATTCTACTGAGCCATCTCCCTGGCCCCTAAATTTTTTAATCATTTGTTTATTTACTTACTTATTTTGATACACAGTTTCACTACACAGCTTGGACTCCGTAGTGATCCTCCTGTCTCAGCCTCCCCAGCACTGGGATTCCCGGTGTGTGCCACCATGCCCAGTTTCTGTGGCCAGCATGACATGCAGTAACAGGGCTCAAATCCAGGTCCTTGTGCTTACTAGGCAGATGCTTAGACCACCAAGATACCTCCCCAGCCCAGTTATCTGTATTGAATTAAATGGTATATTGACTGCCATTTTGATTACAGCATCATCTACAATTGTTAGATGTTACAATTGTAGATGGACTGTAGCTAAGGAATAAATTACTATCCTTATTGTTGCCACCAACAAAGGTATGTTACATTTTCTATGTTCTCCATATTTTCTTCCTTTCAGCATTGATTCAGTATAAAGTTTAAAGAATAATGGTCAATCAGACTCATATTTAAACCCATTTTTTAAAAATAAAGTTAGAGCCAACTGCATTTGGATTTTTTGTTAGCTTGTTGGTTTGGTTTACATTTTTTTGGTGCTGCAGCTGAACCCAGAGTTTATATCCTCAGCCCTGGGTTCCTGCTGAGAAGTGAAAAGTATATAGTGCTGATTTAATAAGCCATTCCTTTTTAAACTAGAAAAGGGCCTAGATGTAGTTTCTTTCTAAGAATGACTGTAGAAATTTTCTTTGCTTAACTAGTGCCCTACCACTGTTGCATAAAATAAATGTTTCTCACAGTCCTTTGAAATAGTAGTAGCTCAACTAGTTCTGTTACCAAATTTTTGTTAGTTTTATCTATGCTTTTCATCCTTTAAAACCTTGGTTACCTTGAAAGGGATAACCTACCCAGCCATCTCTTGTGCCCAGTTACTTCTTTCATTCTCTGTGCTTTCTTATTCTTGGTTTTCTTCTATGGACCTTCCTCTCAGCTTGGTCTTTTTCCTTCCTTTTGGAATAAGCCTTCTTGAACATCCACCTACCTCTTTCATCCCCCTTCCCCTTAAAATGTCATCTTTATTTTCTTATCTAACAGTTCCTCATTCTTCTGAGAATATTACTTGCTCTTTAGCCTGCCTGCTCTGTGGGTATATAAATTACAGACTTTTTTTTTCCTCTTCCTGCTTTAATCAAGAGTTAGATGTATGGCTTCTGACTATAGAGGAGAAAGACTTGATCTTTGCCTGGGTCCTTACTGTTTCTGGCCACCAGTGTTCTTACTGAACAAAAAGTTCATTCTATTTTGAGCTCTTTTTTGTTTTTCTTAAATTTGTTACTGTCCTTGGCTGTTAAAATTTTTTAAATTTTGTTTCTGCTTTATTTGCTTTTTTTAAATATTGCAGTACTCTTAGACTTTTAGTTGTAGGAAAATGCTGGTATTTCTTTTAAATTTTGTATGCTTTATTTCCTAGAATTATGAAATATTTTAAATACACAAATTATAAAGTCTAAAACAAATTGCAACAGTTTAAGAAACTCTTAAAAGCTACCAGTATTTTTGAAGTCCACATTATGTCTTTATACTTTATATCCACTTGCTGTCTTTTCCTATGCCTGAGGTAAAACCTGTGTTATTTTTAGTATCTCAGTACAGCTTTACTACATACAGTATCCATCTATTACTACAGTGTTTAATTTTGCTTATTTCTAAACTTAACATGAACGACAATATAATCTGTGTACTTTTTGAGATCCACCCATATTATTGCATGTGGCTGTATATAGTTGGTTCATTTTATTGCTGATCATTAAATAGACCGTATTAACACTTTCTTGATGTATTTTTAGTTGGTATTTTAATGATTCTGTAGAAGTGATGGCTTTGTATATTAAATGCTCTCAAGTCTAAGTCTGTGAAGAATATTTAAAATTAGAATCTAACTTCTTACTATAATGTTTGGTTAGGTTTTCTTGAGAAAAGGTTGTTTTTTTTTCGACAACTGGGGGTTGAACTTAGGCCCTTGCACTTGCCAGGAAGGTGCTTATTCTACTGAGCCATCTCCCTTGTTCCTGAGAAAAGGCCTTATTTATGTAGTTTAGGCTGGCCAGGCTGGCCTAGAACTCTTTGAACTCCTTGTGATCCTCCTACCTCAGCCTCCTAAGTGCTGGGATTAAGAATATGCATTACCATACCCAGCTAATTCTTAAGACCTGAGTAACAGAATAAAACTCACCCTTTTAGTGAGCTTTGACGAACACCTATAGGTATGGAGCCAACTAGTAATTGTGGTTAAAGATAATATACTTCATAAGGTAATAGCTACATTGTGGGGAACTTTGAATTTCATGTCTAGGTCTATTGCTGATGTCAGAGATGTTTGTGGTATCTTAATAATAACTGACATGACAGCTTATATTTGTAAATTTGCTAAAGTTAATTGATTAAAAGTTTTGAAGATTCATGTACATAGAAAAAAACACATGACATGGTTCCTCAAAGACTATAAAATGAAGCCGGGCATGGTGGTGCATGCCTGTAATCCCAGCACTCGGGAGGCTGAGGCAGGAGGATTGTTGTGAGTTCGAGACCAGCCTGAGCTACAAAGTGAGCTTAAGGCCAGCCTGAACTGCATAGTGAGACCCTGTCTCAAAAAGACAAAAAAAAAAAAAAAAAAGACTATAAAATGAAAATGTGTAGGTTTAATAAATATTCTTGCCAAAAGTAGCAGCAAAGTTTAAAAGTATTATTTATTTTTAAATGTATCAGTTATTTAATTAGGTTCTTAGTTAAGAAATTTAGAACACTAATTAATGAGAATAAATTCCATTTGTCAGAGCAAAAACAGATCGCATGTAGCCCTGGAGCTGAGGAGCAGCTTGATTTTTGCTAAAATTTGTGAGTCCACTGCTTTCTGATCCACCTTGCACTGCTCTGAAATCTCTGTCTCGGTGTCAGAGATCTTGCCTTGCTGGTGTCTGGGCTTCCACAGCTTCTTCTTCTTGAAGTAAGCATCACTGAGGTGTTTGGAAATTTTTACTTTGCTGATACCAATTTTTATAGAGGTGGCAATGACAAATTTCTGGTGTGTTCTTCATAGAGGAACACAATAGGCTAAGAGGCTCAATCACAAGTAGCAAGCCACTGGCCAGTTGCTTCAGGACGACCACTCTCTTGCCTCTCTGAGACCCAGTGAGGATAATCAAGGTGGTGCTGGGAGTGATGCTAGCTTGAAGTTTCCTCACGTGCTGACTGAAGGGTTTCTTGCTATGGCTCAACATCCTTCGGGGCACATCTTCAGTGGGGTAGTATCTAGACATTTTTTGAAGCTTAACCACCCAAGTACCACCATTTTTGTCACCACTGACTGGTTTTGTGATCATAGCAAGAACTTTCTCTTTTTTCTTAACCTTTGTTTTAGGAAGGTACAAAGTCTTTCAGGAATACATAGCAGACTGGGAATATTTACCCATTCTTCTAACCAGGACAGGCTTTTGGCTGCAGTGGTGCTGCCCCTTCTTGGACTTTTTTGTCTTCACCTTACCCTTTTTACCAGTGCCACTGGTAATCTTGGCTTTGGATTTCTTCTCTTTAGTGTCTTGCTTCTCAGTTTTTTTTGCTTACCATCTTGCAATATGGAAAGAGCAAAAGTTTTACATTTAATTTTATTTGTTTATTTTGTTTTATTTTTTTGAGACAGCATCTTATTTGAAGTTCAAGCTGGCCTTGAGCTTAATCTGTAGCCCAAGCTGGGCTTGAATTTGCTGAGATCTTCTTGCCTCAGCTTCTTGAATGCTAGGATGATAGGCATGTGCCACTGTGTGTGGCTGTGTCTGCTTTTCCCAAATCAATTTAAACTATTAACCTTTTGCCAGGCATGATGGTGCACACCTGTAATCCCAGCACTCAGGAGGCTGAAGCAGGAGGATTATTGTGAATTCTAGACTAGCGTGGGCTACAACATGAGCTCAAGGCCAACCTGAACTGCATAGCAAGACCCTGTCTCAAGAAGACAAAAAAAATTTTTTTTTTTTACCTTTTTGATCATTTTGGCTAGAAAGAAGAGCCAGGGGTGAATAAGACATGTGAAGACACATAGTCACATTTGTTTGTTTTTTTGAGACAGTCTTTTATGCAGTTGAGGCTAGCCTTGAGCTCCGGTAGCCCAGTCTGACCTCAGACTTGTAGAAGTCTCCTAGTTTAGCCTCCCGAGTGCTGGGATTATAGGCTGATGCTACCACACCAAGTTGATCACATTTTTATGAGCCTGACTTTCTGATGAATGACACTTGGCAGCAGCATTCACTGTATTTTTTATGACCTTATGCAGACCTGAAAGAGGACTTTCAGAACTGCTTTGAAAAATGGCAAGAAAAATTTGTTAACTGTTCCAAGTGAGGGGGTAGTATTTTGAGGCAGTTTATTATAATACCTCTGAAATCATAGAATACATTCTTATGCTTTCTTACAGGTCATTTCACTTGTAATATTGATGTTTTAGTTATAAAATGGTTGGGTATAGAGGTATGGCTCTACAGCCACTAATGCTATATGTGCAACCTATATATCTTCCTTTCTTTGGTCCCTTGGTTCCTGATTTGTACCAGTGTTCTGTACTACAATATCTACACAATATACTGTACTAATACAGACAGTACTTAGACCTGATGAGAATGAGTATCTTAAAAATTTAAGTTGTCAGCTTGAAAACAGCCCACTGGGACAGACTGAACAAGGAGAGAAAGGTAAGAATTTTCCTCTTGAGAATTGAAAATGTATGTTCTTTTATGGCAATTTTGCCTTAACGTTTTTTTTGAAGTGAATCTCATATCTCTCAACTCTGTGGTTCTCACAGTTTGACTTCAGACCTGCACCACCAGGCTTCACCTGTGAGGGATCATATTAGAAACTCTTAATTCTTGAGCCCCAGTCTCCTAAGCTTTCTTCCGAGTTTGTAACTTTAGGGAGTAAAGCTAATGTTCTGCTTGCTATCTGAGGCATGCAGAAGTATAAGAATCATTGAACCTAGGTAATAGGAGTATCCCTACAAATTCAATTTTGTGCCTACTATATAAAGACTGCTAGTAGTGGATGTGGTGATGTACACCTGTAATCCCAGCACTCAGGAGACTGAGGCAAGAGGATGTGAAACCCTCAAAAAGACACTCCCCTACGAAAAAAAATTTTTTTTCTAGTGGTAACATAGTTCTTGGATGAGTTCACTTTTAAGCTTAGAGGTTACGGACAGCATGGGTATTGACAGGCGTGACAAACATGGTGTAAAGAGTGAACCTGTGTTTGAATTTGTCATGGGAGAAATACTTCAAATCCAGACAAATTTCCTTGTTGACTATACCAGTGGAATAACTTTTTCTAGTCTTCTGTTTATTGTAAGTAACACCACTTTCGAAGTTTCAACTTTGTGCAAAAGTTTCAAGTGATGTCTTGTTCTTCCTGAGAACATCTGAAAAATCTGAACTAGATGTAGTACATGCATGTAATTCTAGCATTCTGGAGGTAGGAGCACAAGTTAAACCCAACTAGATGGCTTTGCAAGGCTGAGTTCATTCTCTAGGATGGACTGATAAAAGTAGCTCAATGCAAAATCTTTTAATTCTCAGTACTACAAATGATGGATGATGATGATGATGATGATACAAGGCCAACTGGTTTTTAGTTTTCCTTTTAGTTTTGGCATCTCTGATGATGATTCTTGTTTTCTAAGCACAGTGTATTATAAGCCATTATTTCTAGATCTTTAGTGACTTTACATTAAGTTTTTTTTAAACCACAAAATGAGTTTTTATGAGTTCCTTTTATCATATCAAAGTTTACAACACTTAATGCTCTATCCTATAACTACAACCATGATCTTTCTTGCCTTGCCTTAAGTTTAGTTATTGAAAACCAGTAAACGTAAACATTCTTTATAGTATAAGAGATATCTGTACATTATCCTATCCATTGCAGAACTAGGGATATGTTGGCTCACAGAGACTGCCTATTCCAAACAGAATGTTTTAGAAGGTTAAGTAGATTTGCCTTTTTTACTTTCCTGGAGTAGTGTACTTAAATTGTACTAAAATCTTCCAAGTTCATGACCATACTGTTCTTATTTATTTAGGTCATTTTTTGACTTCTAATTTGGAATAATTGCTCTTCAGTCTGGTGTATTGCCATTTCTAGGATTTCTTTTCAATATACGTTTGAGTTACTTTTACCTCTTTAATATAGAGGAAAGAGTGTGCAAGCATACATATAAAACCAGTTAAGGGGCAGTGTAGTGAAGTTCCCCTGTGATCCTAGCACTCAGGAAGCAGAGGCAGGAGAATCATTGAAAGTTCCAAGACCAAGGTTGGCCAGATTCTCAGCAAACTAAAGCACCTGCCTACATAAGCAGGCACAGGGACCCATGTTCGATCCCCAGCATGCTGTGCTGGCCCTGCCCTGAGGGCACGCTGATGGTGACTGAAACTGGGTGTGGTGGCACACCTGTAATCCCAGTGCTTGGGAGACTGAAAACAGGAAGATCAGTATGAGTCCGATCTGTGTAATGAGACCTGGTAGACCCTGTACTAAAAAAAAAAGACAGTTCAAGACCAGTTTGTGCTACATAGTGAGTGAACTGCATGAGACTTTATTTCAAAATACTGGGGCCAGGGAGACACTAATCTTGTGCTTAGTCATGTTTTAATACCCTTTGTTTACGTGGCAGGTCTCATGGTAATCTTGTTTCTTGCAGCTTGTTTCTCTGCAGTTTTCTGGAAACTGAGGATTTCTTTTTCTTTTAAGTGTTTATTAATGTGGTCTTGCTACGCAGCTCCGACTCATAGTGATCCTCCTGTTTCGGCCACCCCAGTGCTGAAACTACAGGCATACAGCACCACACCTAGTTTCCATTTCGCTGACTGTCTCATCCTGGGGCTAGCACAGCATGCAGTACCAGAGATTGAACCTGGGTCTCTGTGCTTGCCAGGCAGGCACTTAGACTACTGAGCTATCTCTCGGCCTTGCCCTGATCCTTTAGTGTTCCTTACAGGGTACTAAAATAGATGAATGATGTGGTGAAACTCCCTACATACAGCAGACTAACTTTTCATGTTTTCCTGTCTTTAAGTATCCATCTTCATTTTCTCTAGCTTTAAGAAAGACTACTAGAACACTAATGAATAGCTTACTTCCTTTACCTCTTAGCCTTTTCTTTTTCACCCATGCAAAACCATGCCAACACCAACAGGAGTATCACTAAAAATACTTAAAACCTTAGAGCATACATGCTTTCTCATTTTATTTGACCTTTAACATGTGAATCCATATTACTTGCCCTCATTTTAAGTTACAGTTTTTAAAACTGAAAGATCCGTATGGTAAATTGCATCAGGCTTTGCATTATAGTATATACATTGTGGGTCACCAATAAAAGCTAAAGTGTCATGACTAACCTTTTTTACTTTCAAGAGTCAGTGGTAGTCAAGTTAGTTTTATCGGTTGATGAGATAGCTTGTTTCTGGTGCTCATACATAGTTTATGAGTTTGTCAGATATTTCTGTTCTGCGTTTTAAAATTCAAAATATCTGAATTTTGGGGTTACAGAATATAGGAATTTGTTTTCTTAAACAAGTTTTAAAATCAAGGGGTAAAAACAGTATATTACTAAGCATTATTAAAAGAGCATAAATTAGTGTATTGGTAGGGAGAATTATAAAAAGCATGCTTTCATTTGTGGCTTTGAAACTTATTTTCTATTTTAATTATACTAAAAAAAGGGACATGTTTTTTGGAATGAACAAATGTAAACATTTAGAAGAATAAATGCTGAGGACCTGAGTTCAATCTCTGGCATCACAAAAAAAAAAAGAGTTTGCTTCATTTTTGAAGCACTGAGGATTTATTTAACTGTGAGATATATCCCTAGTGCTTTTTAAATCTTGTGTTTAGTCATGCATGAAATTACATGGAGAAATTCAATTCCTCCCTCCCCCACTTTTGTGGTTGTAATTGTAGTTGAGATTGAACCCAGAGCCTTCATATCAAACTATGTGCTTTTAGCACAATACCCTTATTTGAAATTTTGGGACAGGAGGTTTTTAACCCATTAAACTACCCAAGCCAGGCTTCAATTTTTGGTCTTGATACCTTAGCTTCCCAAAGTAGTACTATTACTATAGCTACCTTGCCTAGCTATATGGTTATCTATTATAAATTTAACATTATAGTAGGTAGCTCCATATACTATGTTCTTTTACTAGTATTATGATATGATTTTTGTGTTTACATCAAGTATCAGTTGGCAATCAAAAATACTCTCATGCCCAAGTAGAATTTATAAGTATAGATTAGAAATAAAAGAGACCTAGTAGAAAACATATTCCTATCAAATTTTCTGTCATTTTGACATTTCAGTAAAACTCAATTGGACATTCAGTTGGGTGGCGAATCCTAGAGACTTAACAATATAATTAAATAATTGTATCAGTTTTATAACTAGTAAGTTCATACTGTAACCCCTGAAAACTTGACAGTACTTCTAATAGGCAGTGACTTTCTAATTAGGGACTGATGATCTAGATCAGTTAATATATCTGTTTTGTGTAAATCTTACTTCTTTATTTATTTTAATGTATTTGGTTGTCACAGGGTCTTAATATGTAGCTCAGACTTGAAGTGATCTTCCTGTTTTTCAGCCTCCCCAATGTTGGGATTATAAGCATATGCCACTGTGTCCGGACACTGTGGCTGGCTTAGCCCACCCTGGGGGTAGGGCTGGTGTGGCATGTCGGTACTGGGGATTGAACTGTGATCCCTGTGCTTGCCTAAGTTTGCCTAAACAGGTGCTTTAGTTTGCTGAGCTATCTCACTGACCCCATGTAAATCTTGTTTTAGCCATATTAACCATCGTTAAGGAATCTAAATGTAATAGCCTAAACAAAAATGAGAGGGAAGTGTGATTTAGAATCAAGTTGAGGAGTACTTCTCAGGATATTTGCCTCCTAAACTGAACTCTTGATTGACCATTAATCCATGCAAGACTGATAATTATAATATAGCATAAAGGAGTTTTTCAGATGGATTCATTTTGTGTTTGTTTCTTCCAATAAAGAGAGAAGGTTTAGTTTGCCTCAGAGGTTTTAGTTCATGGTTGGTTGGTCTCATTGCTCTTGACCTGTGGCAAGGGCAGCATACCATGGCCAGTAGCATTGGTAGAGCAAAGCAGCTCATCAGAATTTGAAAGAGGTCAAGTATTACATAAAAGCTTAATGCACTGTTGTATACCTTATTTGTTTTTTCCTGACATTTTATTATGATTCTCTCCCTCCCCAGACTTGAACTTGGGACCTCATACATGCTTGCCAGGCAGGCACTGCATTACTGAGCTAAATTCACAGCCTTATAATGATTTTCAAAAATAGTTTTTCTTTTGAGAATAATACTGTGGCTCTCCTTCTATCTGCCGCTACTCCAATATTTTTTTAAAAGGTTTTTAATTTGGATTGATAATGCATGTTATACCCACCTTTACAATTTTAGGGTGAATAGGAGCACTTATGTGAAATCCTTAGAAGGTCTTACTTAGTTGTTGTATTTGGTTGCATTGGCAGAGTGAAGATAGTCCAAGTCCTAAGAGACAGCGCCTCTCTCATTCAGTCTTTGATTATACATCCGCCTCACCAGCTCCCTCACCACCAATGCGACCATGGGAGATGACATCAAATAGGCAGCCCCCTTCAGTTCGACCAAGCCAACATCACTTCTCAGGGGAACGATGCAACACACCTGCACGCAACAGAAGAAGGTTAGTTGATTATAGTACTACTAAAATTTTCTTCTATTGGTAGATTTGTATTTTTTAACATCAAAAATGTAGGCATTTTGTAAGTATACAAACACATGGATACTCAAAAACCACTGCAGTTTATTCAGACTCACAGTAAGTTTTAATAGTGCATTTAACTTAAAATTGCGAAAAGAAGAAATTGAAAGAGGCTAAGGTGATTTACCTAAATTGAACTATATTATGGACTGTGCTGATCACTGAAAAATTCATTCTGCAGTTCATAACTGTAAAGAAATGGGGAGATTTTAGAAATGAGATATCTCTTCTCTATTCCTGATCTTTCTTTATCCTGTAAAGCAATTAAGATTTTTATGTTTCTTATGAAAGAATGTCTGAACTTTATTTCAACTTCAGTCCTGTCCTCAGTGGATCTTGGCCCTTACCCTGTCAGAGGAAAACGATTCTGAGTGTGTCCCTCTTTAGTAGTTGCCTGAAATCAGACATTTTATTCCAGGAAAATAGTGTCTTATTAGTGTGAGATACTTGTTTTACATGTCTTGGATGTTGATAATCAAAGGAGTAGTAGTATCTTGAGTTAGGAAAGTGTTACTGTTAATCTGCCTAACTCATATGATAAATTCCTCAGCGTTGTATGTCAGGATATGACCTCTGAGGAAATAATAAAGGTTAAGTGTGAGAACATTAGGAGGGGTGGGTCCTCAGAAGTGGAGGTGTCTAAAAGCTTAATCGACACCATGCAGAGGTGCAGTGAGAAGGTAGTTAGTTGTCTGCAAGCCAGGAGGAGACTTCAGACACCAGTCATGGTGACAGCCTGATCTTCAGTTTTAACCCAGAACCTTGAGAGAATAATAAGCTTCTGTTTAAGCCATCCAACTTAATGTTTTGTTATATGGTATCCTGAGCAGATTAATACAGAAGAGATCTTAAAATCATTATTCTATAATTCCATATGAGATAAAATAATCCTATGTCTAAGCTATGTTCAATAATGATACTTAAGACTTTCATGTTATTTAAAATTATTAAATAATATATGCCTACCATATAGCTGTGAAATAGCATAGGGAAGGTAATAATAGTATGTAAATTTACAGCTTTAGTACCTGCTATAGGCGCTTCATTTTTTGTGGTGAACTGTGTCATACATTCAGAACATATAAAACTAGCTAAAACATTGAAGAAATACATGTTCCTTGTACCTAGGTTAAGGTAGGACATTGATCTATCTTGAAAGCTTTGTCTGTTCCCCCATTGTTATTCCCATCCCTCCTTGCTAGACTGCAAACTTGGAAATTTATCATTGTTGCTTGTTCATTAGCTTTTTACTATGAATATATTCTTGCTTTTTTATTTATTTTTTACTTTTTTGAGACAAGATCTCACCGTGTGTAGTGTAAGATGGCCTTGAGCTCACCTTATGTAGTCAGGCTGGCCTAAAACTCATTGCAGTCCTCCTGCCTCACCCTCCCAAGTACAAGGATTACAGGTTTGCATCACTATGTCTGGCCAACTGTGAATAAATTCTTAAACATAGATTTGGGGTTTGCCCATTTTCATTTCAAGTGTATTCTTGGACTTTGTTTATAAAACATTGTTTTTAAAGTTGCTAGCAGTAGTTCATTTAGTTTTAGTATGATATAATGAGTTTGTGTCCATCTCCTATTGGTTAATAGCCATATTAACCACTTATGAAGAGTACTTTTTTACCACTTATGAAGAGTACTATTATAAACCTTTGTATGTTAGCTTTTCATTACTGTAATGAAATGCCTGAGAAAACATCTTCAAGAGAAAAACATTTTGGCTCATAGTTCCAGAGATTTCAGTTTATTGTAGGCTGAATCCCTTATTTTTAGGCCTATAGTAAAGCAACAGTGTCATGACAAAAGGACTTACTTCAGTTGCAGCCAGGAAGCAAGAGGTAGGAAAAGAGCCAGAGATGAAGAGGCCAAGAACAAAATAAGGCCCCCAGGGTTTTTCCCCATGATCCACTTTCTTTTTTGTTTTGTTTTTTTTTTTTTTGTCTTTTTGAGACAGGGTCTCACTATGCAGTTCAGGCTGGCCTTAAGCTCACTTTGTAGCTCAGGCTGGTCTCGAACTTACAACAATCCTCCTGCCTCAGCCTCCCGAGTGCTGGGATTACAGGCATGCGCCACCACGCCCGGCTTGTACCTTTGTTGTTCTTTTTTTTTTTTTTTTTTTTTTTTTTTTTTTTTTTTGTCTTTTTGCATGATCCACTTTCTTCAAGTAGACCCCTCCTTCTCAGTTTCATTTTTCTCCCAAAATGCCATCAGATTAGAATCGCTTTTGTTTTTGTGGTATTGGGGATTGAACTTCGAACCTTGCACATGCCAGGCATGCACTTATGACACCTATTTCCCCAGCCCAAATTAAGATCTTAAAATCAGTTTAATCCACTGAAAAAATTAGAGTGCTCATGATTCAGTTACCTTCTAAAGCCCCATTTGTGAATACGTAAGATTTTTGGACAGTATTTTAGATCTAAACTGTAACACTATATACAAATCTCTTAAAGTAGATATGCAAGAATTGCATTGGGAGTAGAATTGCTAGATAGATCATAGGAGATGCCCTGCCTCACAAGGAACTATTAGAAATGTTTCCAAGTGACAGTAGTAAATAAATACAATTTTTGAATTGTTGAGAAGCATCATGCTTTTTATTTATGGTGATACAAAGGAGAAATAGATCTCCCTCTCTGTCTCTCCCCCTCTTTTCTTTTCTCACCCCACCCCCCTGCTTGCTTTCGTGGTACACCAAGGGTTGAATCTAGGGTCTTCCACTGAGCTGCATCCCCAGCTCATTATCTGTCTGTTTATAGACCTGTTCTTCCTAAGTTACTGAAATTGGGCTCCAACTTGTGATCCTCTTCACCCAGCCTTCCATGCTATAATTATAACCATGAACCATCATTCCTAGCTATGGGGCCAGGGATATGGCCCAGTGGAATAAGTGCTTCCCTGGAGAGTGCAAGGGCTCAATCCCCAGTTCTGCAAAAATAATAATAGTTTTCTATCATCCCCAGCTAGATGCAAACTTTTAAAGATGTTTTAATAAAATTTCAAATATAAGGTTGAACGAAACTATGAAATTAAAAAAAATCACTAAACATTAAACTCAGTTAACAAAAGAATTTGAAGGGACAGTTAAAAAGCAAAATAGAGTTTAAGTATTGTATAATGTGATAGAAATATAAGCATATATTACTTATATATGCTTTACCTATAAAAATAGGTAAAGGATAAATCTAAGCTGAAATCCTTAGATTTCAACCTGAAATCTTAAGTGACAACTAATCACTCCCCTTCCCTTTTTCTCCCCTCCCCTTTTGTTACGAGGTCATGCTAGTTCAGGCTGTCCTTGAACTCACTAAGTAGCACAGGCTGGTCTCAAATTTACAGTGATCATCTTGCTTCAGCTTCCCGAGAGCTGGATTATAGGTGTGTGCCACTATGCCTAGTTAACTGATAACTTTAAAAATAGTACTTGAGCAGAAAAAGTGAAATTTTCCCAGAATATAATGTAAATGGACAAATGGAAAGTGTTATATTTGTTTGTACATAGATATATTTTTTGAGACAGGGTCTTACTATGTAGTTCAGACTGGCCTTATACTCACTAAAAAGCCAACTCACAATGATCCTCCTGCCTTACCCTCCCAAATACTGGCATTATAGGCATGCACCACCACTCCCAGCTAAGAGAAGGTAAATTTAAATATGGAGACAACTATCAGTTACAACTATCTAGCAGTATTTCCAAAAAAGAGGTAATATTTGGGAAAAAATTTTTTAAATATACATTTTTCAGAATTAGAGAAAGATAGTGTTAAGCAAGTTGTTGTTTTTTTTTTTTTTTTTTTTTTTTTTTCTTCTTTTGCATAGTATCATGGATTGAACACAGGACTCTGCGCTTGCCAGGCAAGCACTTATTCTACTGAGCTATCTCCCTGGCCCTTGAAATTTCCTCAGAATGTGAAATTTTAGAACATGTACCAGTGATTTAAAAAAAAAATCACAAACATTCTCAGGTGAAAAGTAAAGAAATAGCCAAATTGACTGCAAGATTTTTGTTAGAGGGTTACACATAAAAAGACAGTGGGCTAAATCTTCAAAATTATGAGAAATTTTTTTTTTAACTTTGAATTTAAGTATGTCAAAATAGAAAGTATTTTCAGATATGCAGATGCTTAGATTTATCCTGCAAATATTTTAAATATTATGCTTTTTCCAGAGAGCAGAATAATAAATGCAGGAAGTACAATTCAATCCCATTAGTTAGCAAAGAAAACAAAAAAGATGTTTTGCTGAATGTGAATATAAAGGGTCTGTTTGGAACAAATACAGAAAAGGTCTGAACATGAGGTGGGTGTAAATAGAAAAGTTGTATTCTGTTATCTGGGATTGTTGATTAGTTTTAGAAAAAATAGGTATGTTGTTTGAAAATTAAAGACTAATCACTGAGAACAACAGTATATGTAACCTGAACACATTTAGATGGATAAAATAGGTGGAAAACTCAGTCCAACAAAAGTCAAAATTTGAGCCCAGGAGAACCAGCTTTCTGTTTATAAGTGTTAGATCTAAAACAAAATAATAAAATATGTATTTATTGCTGTCAGAAATGATTTTGGGTGAAACTTGCTCTTTTTATCTCTACTTATTTTAGACTTTCTAATAATCCCTCCTCCTTTATGATACTTGGAATTAAAATCAGGACCTTTACACTGACTACATTTTCAGCCCCTCCCCCGTTTTATTTCATTTATGTTTTTGGTACAGGGTCTCGCTACACAGCTTAGACTCATAATGATCCATCTGTTTCAGCCTCCCCAGCACTGGGATTACAGGCACTACCACCACACCCCAACTCAGTCACCAGCTTAGCACTGGTGCAGCATGCCAGACCAGGGATCAAACCCTAGTCTCTGCATTTGCCAAAGCAAGTGCTTAGTCCACTGTGCTCTCTCACTGGCCTTTAATTTTTTTATTTTGAGACACGATCAGGCTGGGCTTCAATGTTTGAATTCTTCTAATGAGAATGTAACAGGTATTGCAAAAATAGTCCAGGTTCTTGTATACAACAAGGATAGACTTGTTAAACATATACTCTGTAGTAGTTAGTAGGCAGCTGTGATTATTGAAGATTGTGGGACAGTAGCAGCAGAAACAGGTAGAAGGGCAAAACAGGAGAAAAAAAGGGCTCAACAACTCAGGCTTCTAGTATTTATAGGATAAGACACAACTGATCCAGTGTGCCTCCCACTGTCTCACGGATAATAATCTGCAGTCCTTGGCATCATGACCTTCTAAATTTAAGCCTGAATAATCATTGAGGTGGTGATGTGTTCATGGTTAAAGGGAGTGGCTCACACAATTTCCTTGTTTGTAATTGTGCTACTGATTTTTAGGATTATAGAAGCACATTAAGGCAGTATGGCACTTACAGTTGAATGAAGGGAAGGGAGTGATTCACTCAGCTCCCTTGTTTCTAACTGTACTAGGAACATTTTCAGTTTGGCTCTCATGCTTTTTCATCTTTCACTATATCCCTATTTTTGAACACTTTCTTAATACCCAGCACTGTATTCTGCTCCAGGCTCATCTTGCAGCTTTCCCTGTGCCAGTCCTGAAATTAACCAAGTCTACAGAGAACCTGGTTCTTCTATTACAGAGTAATGTTTAGAAGCCAAAATAAGGTGTTATCTGTACTCTCTGTTCATAGGGAATTATTATATACAGTCTCCCTGAGACAACAAAACAAAAAGGTGCATGTGTGTACATTAACTCACATATAGGCAAATGTATATGTTTGTTTATATAGTATCTTAAAGGACTATTCAATGTATAAGGAATAAAATTACCCATTAAACATTTTTTTATTTTTCATTAAACATTAAGCCACATCAGTATTGTCTTTCATCAGATGTTAGATAACACACCTTAAAATAGAATATATAAATGAAGATTATTAAAAATTACTGGTGAAACTTGTCTTTAAAATTTGTGAATTTTTAGAACTGATGGAATAATTTAAGCATCAGTCTATTGATAGCAAAGAGAATAAAATCCTGATGGATCGTAACAACAAATATAGCAGTGATCTTCTTTTTGACATTCTATTGTATTACAGTCCTCCTGTCAGGCGCCAGAGAGGAAGAAGGGATCGTCTGTCTCGACATAATTCTATTAGTCAAGATGAAAACTATCATCATATCCCTTATGCACAGCAACAAGCAATAGAGGAACCTCGAGCCTTCCACCCTCCGAATGTGTCTCCCCGTCTGTTACATCCTGCTGCTCACCCAACCCAGCAGAATGCAGTAATGGTTGATATACATGATCAGGTAAAATGATGGCAGTGGCAGGTTGTTGTATTCTTTGTTGCAGGTTGAGGGAGAGGAATAAAGCAGATTCAGACTCAGGTTCATATACTTGCCAGGCAAGCACTGTGACACTGATCTGTAACCCTAGCCCTGTTGCAGATTTTTACATGAAATTTTCTTCCTTTTTAGAATTCTACACATTAAAAAAAAAAATTTTTTTAAGAAAGTACTACCAAAGAATTAATATGAAACAATAAACAGTCAGCAGTTTTATTTGTTTTGTTTTGTCTTTTGAGACAGGGTCTCACTATTTAGTTCAGGCTGGCCTTTCTCTGTATAGCCAAGCTGGCCTCAAGCTCACAGTGGTCTTCCTGCATCTTCCTGCATTAGTTTCCCAAGTACTGGGATTACGAGCATGTGCCACAACACTCAGCAAGTAGTAAGTCTTACAGGTGGTTTAAGACCTATTTGTAGAAGATTATAAAACACTATTAAAGAAATTTAAACTATTTAAATGGCAAATGATGTGACGTGGAAGATCCAATTTTGCAAAAGCTGTCAATTCTTCAAATTGATACACAGAATATAGAATTTGTATCCTAAATGTAGATTTATTGCTGTAACTTACGGTGTAAAGAAGGCAAACCACTGCTGTTGTTTTTATCAGTTACTGGAACATAACCACGTACTCTTTTTTTTCTGTCTGCCTGTGGGTGTAACTGGATGGCCCACAAACCTAAAATAATTCACTTTTTGACCTTTAAGAAATAACTACCAACTAACACCTAAAGTAAGAGTCTAGCATCTAAAACAAATGGTTTTTAAACTATGATCTGAATTGAATTAGATGGCTAGCAGCAGCAACACTTAAAACATTTGGTAGAGAACACATTCCTGTATTATCTACTAGATTTAATTAAAGAGCTACTACCATGTAATCCTGAAGGAAGATACAAGGTGAACAAGATTATTTCCAGTTTTTAAGACATTATGGTATGTTTCTTGTGACATTATAAAGCTATAATAATGAAGGCATTCATATCATAGTCACATATGCTATTAAAACAATATAAAGCCCAGAATTAAACCAACACATTTATGAATACTTTGTATTTGATATATGATGCTGAATGAATTGATAGAGAACAAGATTTTTAATAAAGGATGGTAGGTCAGTTGAGTATCCAAAAAAAAGAAAACTAGACCCATCATATCCTTTACAGAAAGTCAAGCTCAGGTAGACTGAAGACTTAAATGTGAAAGGCAAAAATTGTAAAGAAAGTTACAGAAATAGTTTTATGGCATTCAGTAGTGAAGACTTTTTCTTAAGAGGGAAAGCACTAACTATAGAAAGAACCAGTGATAAATCATGCTTAAGATAAATTTTGGTCTTTGTTAGAAATAAGCATTTATGGATTCCTTAATTTTTGACAAAGGATACCAAGGAATTCAAAGAGGAGAAAGGCCTGGGTTACTAAGTTTGAACCTTGGCTCATGTTTTATATCATTTATAAATTCAAGTTGAATTCTAGATCTGAATGTGAAAGATAAAACTTAGATTTATGGGGTTTAGGCAAAGATGTTCTAATTAGGATGTCTGAAGTGTTGTATAAACTTTCTAGATTTCATAAAAATTAAAAAATTACCAAAAAAATATTTAAAAAGTTAAAAAAAAAAAGAGCGAGAACAAGCGAGCGAACTTCATGGGCTGGGGAGATAGTATGGTGGTCTAAGTGCCTGCCAAGCGCAAGGACCTAGGTTCAATTCCTGGTCTGTGCCAGCCCCAAAACTGGGCATGGCATTGGTCTCCTGTAATCCCAGCACTGGGGAGGCTGAAACAGGTAGATCATGATGAATTTGAACTGTGTTGTCAGACCCTGTATCTAACATCTCATAGCCAACAGAGCTAAACATGTAATTGCTTTGGAATACTCAAGGGCCATTTCTTCTTCTTTTTTTTTTGAGGGTGTGTGTGTGTGTGTGTGTGTAGGGTAGTACTACGGATTGAACCAAGAACCTTGCACCTGCTAGGCTAATGCTTTTCCACTGACATGGATCATGGATTCATCCCCAGTTTTGGGAGGTTTTATTGTTTTACTTTTTGTAACAAGGTCGTGCTAAATTTCCCAAACTAGCCTCAAAGCCGTGATCACTTGTTTCTGTTTCCCAAGTAGCTGGGATCATAGATGTGGACCGTGAAGATCGTGAAAAAATACTTAATCAGCAGAAAACTAGGTGGGCATTCATGCCTATATAATATATGTACCACCAAACGAGAAACAGATTACCGCAAGAATCAGAATAGCTGTTCTTTTGGTGAGGGGCATTAGAGAGTGGCTATACAATCACTTTCTTTAGGAAAGAACCCTTTAGGAACCCTTGTTGAACTTCTTGGGTATTTTTGCAGCATTCTGCTTATTAACCTAAGCAATAGTTACGTGAAGGTGCAGGAGAACCACACTTAGGAAACTCAACAAGATCCTATCTCAAAATAAAAAGATTAATTAGAAAGGCTACTATATTTCGTTAATTGCAAAATATATGATTTTCAAATTTTCACATCTCTGAAGTTGGAGTGCTTCTCACAATTTATAGCATTTTAATCTTGATTCTCCAAGTAGCCCTTGTAACACAGTTGTCACTGCTTGTGTATTTCCCTGCATCAGACTTCTTATAGTTAGGTAATTGTGTTTAAAGGGGAAGTGAGTTAACATTGTTTCTCCAAACAGAAGCAGGAGTAAACAAACTCTTAATTACAAACCTCACTTTATTTTATTTGTGTATTGTTTGAAGAAATGGTTTGGGTTCAATAGCACAAGTGCCTGACTGGCAAGTGCAAGGTCACGAATTCTATCCCCATGTCAAAGAAAAAAACCACTGTGAACCAAGAAATGCTTCATCACCTGCCTCCTTTATGATGCTGAGCCGCTTTGTGTGAAAAAAAAAATCTACTAAAAGCATTATACTAAAAGGAAAAGAATTCAGTAGACTTGGGCCTGAAAGTGAAGCAGTGTAGGACTATTTTACTTAGTTTCCTGCTTATGAGTGCTCAAAGTATTATATGAGCTCAATTAAAATGCATTTAATAAATTCAGTTTCTTTGGACTTTTTATTATTTTTAAAGAATACAAAATAGTGATAGAAGACAATAGCATTATACGTGGCACAAGATTTCACTAAACAAACTAATAGGAATCCAACAGCAGTTGCTGAATTACATGATGCTATATGCAGATTAGTTTTTCAGATTAACAGCTATAAACGGGTAAGTTTTGTTTAAAAAAACAAGTTATAATAAATTCCAGAGGAAGAAAATCTGTATAAATAAAAGTTGTAAGCATTAACTGCTACTTTTTTATGTATCATATAATTAGAATTCTCAAAGTAGAAAGCAGTAGGCAATAAATATTTAAAGATTTAAAATTTCTGAACTTAGTTCAACTTATAATACCACATTTCCAAGAAAAATGAACCTTTTGCACAAAAAATTTAAAGTCATATCAAAATACATAAAAATGAAATTGTCCAAAACTTATTATAAAGGAAAAAAAATGGTTAAAGCATATACATAAAAAGCATTAGCTATGAAAGAACAAAATTAAATAACATCTTATTCCACAATAGAAAGAAAAAAAAAGGACCAAGTGTGTAAGAAACTAAGGGACTGAAAGAAAAAAAAATCTCTTTTAATTTTATACTTAGCAAACATACCTTTGAAAACTAAAAGTAAAATATTTTCTAGCTATACAAACTTGAAATATTTTAATACCTTCCCTGACGTATCATATAGGAAATAACAAAGTGCATAATTCAAAAGGCATGAGAAGTTGCATTATGCTCCTGGATGAACAATAAAGAGCTCTCAAAGTGATAGTTATGCAGGACTATATAAAATATATTAGATGAACCCTTATTTAAAAGGTCATTGAAGATTTCTATGAAGCAATACCAATCTTATGTCTGGTTATACACATTTTTTTTTCATATATATGTGTGTGTATTTGTGTATAAAGGAAGTAATGTAAAGTCAACAGAAAATAGAAATATACTTTTTAAAGTTTCTAATACTAGGAGAAGATATACGATGTCTTTTAGATAAATTATAATTCAAAGATACAGTATAAATCTTAAAACAAAAATTAAGATTAAGCAATATTCAGAAAATAAAATACTAATTAATTTAAAATTAAATGTTTTGAAATAATTGAACTAAGAAAAAGTCTTCATGATAGTAAAGAAATACTAAGAATAAACCATAAGATAAATGCTGGAATGACATAAATGACCATCACTTCTGACAGTTTGGGGATAGGATGTCGCACAAAGTTCTAGTGTGTTGTGGACATGGATAATGACCATGACATTTACTGGTGGCCAGGTGTCACTTGAGGGACTGAGATACAGCTATTTCCTCGAAATCAACCATGTAGTCCCATATGGAATCTTAACCCATAGGGTGCAAGAGAAGTCTATTTGTAGAGTGTGCTGATGGAAATATTTTGCTGCTGTACACAAAAGAATAACTGAAAGACTACTATTGTATACCTCTTATTCTCCTGTGTTTGTTTGCCTTATTTGGTGGGTTCTTTCCATTCTCATTCAGGGGGTTGTGATCATATTGCTCCCTCTCTAGAACATCATTTAGTAGTCTGTATAGGTTTGGCTTTGTCATCATGAAATTCTTTAGTTGTTCTTTGTCATGGAAGTATTTTACTCCTCCATTATACTTGAAAAGAGAGTTTTGCAAGGTGTATCAGTCTGGGTTTCTTGCAAGACTTGAAGTACTTTGCTTCATGCTCTTCTTGACTTGATGGTTTGTGAAGAGAAATCTGCCATTATTCTGATGGGTTTTCCTTTAAACGTGATGTTTCTTTTCTTCAGCAGCTTTTAGTATACTGTTCCTGTGCTGAATTTCTGGATCTTGATTATCATATGTTTGGGAGTGGTTTTAATTGGGTTGATGTTATTTGGAGTTCTGTGTGTTTCGGTTACCTGAATGTTATATTGTTGCCCCATATTTGGGAAGTTTTCTGCTATTACTTCCATCCATATTCTTTTTATATCATTTGTATTGACTCCTTCCTTTTCATTGATGCCTATTATTCTCACATTGTTAATCTTTGCATCATCTTGCATTATTTTTTCCGGCATCCTAGTTGTTTTTAAGAGATCTTTGCTTTTTCACTAGTTGCAATGCTATTTTTAAGGTCAGAAAGTATTTTCACTTTCACTCAAACAAATATGTGAGCTTGTGATTGAGGTTTTAATTTCCTATATATCACTTTGGATCTGTTTCATACATTCTATTTCTTTCCTATATTGCTCATTGAAGGCTTCCATCATTTCTTTATTCTGCTCTATATTTTTTATCAGTGCATTCTTTAGATGCACTTAGTACTTCTTTAATTATCACTACTTTTTTATTTCAGAAATTATTTCTGATCTGATCTCGTCTATACCTTTCTGCAGTTCTTTCTTTACTTCCAGCGCTCTTATTTCAGAGATTTCAGGTGTGTGATTTCCAATTTCCTCTATGCTAGTGTCTTCTGCATTTGTACTGGGTGGACTTGGGGCCTGAGACTGCTTTTTGTTCCTTCTTTTTGTCATTTTGTATACCACTGATTTTTGACCCTTGTTGTGGAGCTTAGATAGAGTTATTGCCTTAGTACCAGGTCTGGATCTAGGAAGTTCAGACTCCTCCAGGTGGTGTGTCTTGGCTCTGGGTGCTGTGCTCTACTTCTTCCTGCTGCAGCCTTGCAGGTGAACCTTTTCTGTCACACTGGCAAGATGTTCTGCTCCTGAATCAGCTGCGTGGGTCTTGCCTCTAGCCTCTTTGTAGGGCGTTCTGCTGAAGGGTTCTATGCTGGGCCTGCGCTCTGGGTAGATTCAGGGTCCGGCAGCCTGGCCTGTCTCACTCACATGCCAGGCCTGTGCTCTGGGTTGCTTCGGGGTCTGGAGACCAGGGCCATCTCACTCACGCTGGGCCTGCGCTCTGGGTCGATTCTCATCACCCACACCTCTTACAGAGCCATTTCTGTTTTGAGCCTGTGAGGAAAAGGAATTAGACCACTAGCTTCACACTGTGTAAGTTAGCAATCTCTGCTAGCTGTGCGAAGTGTTTCCCTTGTGAGTGCTGAGAGCGCTCTCATTTAATAAATTTATAAAGAAGTCAGGCCTGATGATGTACACCTGTAATCCTGGCAGGCAAGGAAACTGAAGCAGTAGAACCTCAAGTTCAAGCCCAGCTTGGGTAACTTAGTGAAACCCTGTCTCAGGGCAAAAAAAAAGAACAAGCATTGTATTTAGTTAATTGGGAACATTCTCTTTGGTACATAAAAAATAGTCATATAATTGATGACAGTTTAGATTTGGTAAAGTACAATACTTATGACAGATTTTATGAGAAACCAGTAGTTAATTCTAATTTACATTGATAAAATTCAGCATACATTTGAAGTCATATATAGGAGAGGTGCTTATGAGCATTGGTTTTGAAGGTTCTGTCTTTCTAATAAAAATAGTAAGAAAGTAAATTATGAAGTTAAATCTTAGAAAGATACTTGGTTAGCTGTGGTGTTTGTGCAGTGCTGGGGATATAAAGCCTAGAGCTTTGTACAGCCTTCCACTGAACTACATTCCAGCCTAAGATTCTAGTCATAAAAAATAGTGGTTGATGAGGTTGCCAGGTTCCAGATTAATAAATAAAAATTAGTATTTTAATATTAACTGATTTGATATGCAAATAGAGAAAAATAACCTGTTACTCATATAACAACTTACAAATTTATGAAAGAACTGTGAGGAATATAATTTAGTAAAGAATTATTTATCTGGTTGGAGGGTATAGCTCTATGGTAGAGCACATTCTAGCAGTTGGAAGCTCTAATTTCAGTATCAACCATCACAAAGCAAAGAGGGAATAGGATTATAGTGACATAATCTTTGAATTCTTTATGAAATATTGTAAAATATTAATATAGTTCAAATTTAATATAGTTCAGTATTTATGTAACCTCATCAGTAAAGGAAACTTAGAAGCTATACTCTTAAATTTTTAGGCTAACAATATAAAAGACAAAAATATGCCATTAAAAGGATTTAATGAAAAAAACAAGTATAAAAATATTTTTGTTATTTATGGTAAACAATTGATTCCTGTCTCTAAAAAAACAACTACAAATGATTGTCAAAGTAGAAAATGGGTAGTGATACCATTTTTTAATTCAGATGTATAAGCCTTCTTTGTAATAAGTCATCTTTGAATAGAGGGACTAAGAAATTGAGTCCCTCATGGTAGTGTGACTTAAGACTTCTGCAGGTGATTTGGCATTATCTTTCTTGATTAACTGCCTGAGAGAAACATGGTCTTGCTGTGTACTTCAGGGTGACTTTGAACTCAATGTATAGCCTAGGCTGACCTCAAATTCATAGCAGTCTTCCTGCCTAAGCTTCCTTGGTGCTTTGGCATTTTTTAAAATGCATAAAATACATTCACTGCTTTATCTATAATGTCTTTGAGACAAAATTACTAATATTATAAAACTTTTAGTGTTGGGTTTTTTATAAGAGTGAAAACTTGAATATCTGTGTTATGACAGAACTTTATTAAGGAAGCACACTCAGAATACCTGGCTAGTATCAAAAGAACTCTAATAAATAGTTGGTATTTCCTATACAGTAACAATAGTTAAAGACACACACCTACAATAAAATAATAAAAAGAAAAGTAGTATATATCCTTTCTGTTATGAAAACAAAAACGCTATAATCATATCCATATATAGTAATGTCTATATGCTCACAGAGAAAGAGGTAGAAAGATTGTTACCACTTACTGTCTCAGAGTAGGGAGGATGAGAGGGAAAAATGGCTACAAAGAACATTGATAATTCATTGTATGTGTTTTGGTGATGGTGAGTATTGAACTTAAGACCCTGCACATGCTAGATAAGCCCTCTACCTTCTTGGTCAAATTTAGTTTTTTAAATACTTCTATTATTTCACTAGTTGCTGTTTAAAAAAAATTGTAGAATGCTAATAGGTATTAAAAAATACAAGCTTTCATTTTAAAAGTTACGTTTTAGGTATTTTCTGCACTACAGAAAGTATGGCTATAAGTGTTAAATATTTGTAGATTATTCTCATGGACTTTTCAAGTCTTTTAGAATCATTTAACCAACTCTAGAAGTACTCGGCTTTCCTATACACCAACAATCAATATTTTGGTTGAAAATACTGGAGGAAGCCAATTATGTTAACACCCACCAGTAACCCCAGCACTCCAGGAGGTTGAAGCAGGAGGATCATCATGAGTTCAAGATCAGTCTAAGGGGCAAGGGAGATGGCTCAGTAGAACAAGTGCTTCCCTGGCAAGCACAAGGGCCTGAGTTCAATCCCTGGTTCTGCAAAAAAAAAAAAGATCAGTCTAAGCTACATAGTTTTTTCAAGACCAGCCTGAACCTGCATATCCAGACCCTGTCTCAAAAAAATACTAAAGGAAGTGCATTATGAAAGTCTGTACCACTTAGGGTTGTATGAGTAAGTGCCCACATGTTAATTTTCAGTAGTTAATATTGTATCTGAATAACTGAAATTACCATTTTCTTCCCTCATAGCTCCATCAAGGAACAGTGCCTGTTTCCTATACAGTAACAACAGTGGCACCACATGGGCTACCACTCTGCACAGGCCAGCACATCCCTGCTTGCAGTACACAACAGGTCCCAGGGTGCTCTGTGGTTTTCAGTGGACAACACCTCCCCGTCTGTAGCGTGCCTCCTCCAGTAAGTCTGTGCTTTTGTTCTCATTAGCTGTTACTGTAAGCATGTCAACTTTGATTTTGTGATTTAAAACTCAGTTTCTTTCAGAATGACTTAAATGTGTTACATAATCAATAAGAGATTATCTTTGTAGCTTTACATCAAAATAAGGGTGAATTTTGTTGCAAGAAAATTTAGCATGATTTTAATGGTTATTTAATAAAACTAGCTTTAAAAAGCAACCTGTGGACTAAAATTTGCCACAAGTGATTCCAGCAAGTGTGAACAGAGCTCCCAAGCAGTGTATTCAGACATCCCACAAAGCAGGACTCTGTGGAAAATTGACATATGCCACCACCTGGCATTCACTTGTGGCAGTTACTGACTTTCTAGTTTTCTTAATCAAAAATGATCTAGTAACCTGTAAAGAAAGCATTAAAATTTTCAGATATTCTAGTTTTCCTTTCTTCTAAAAATCACTGCTTCAATCCACTTAAAAATAAATAAATAAAATGTGATACTTTTAATTTATATATTTGAATATGTGATGTCAAACTATGTTTATTCCTGTATCAACACTTTATAATTAAAACCAGATAAAGATTGGCATGCATACAGAACTGCAGTGTTGATTAGTTAATGGTCTCACTTAACTGGATTTTTAATGGGTACTTTGAGGACCCCATGTTCCTCATTGTAGGAAGCCTATGACGAAAATAATATCCCTATTTTTTAGGTGCTATCTAAAAGTCACTTGCTTAATGTCTAAGACAATTAATATGGGAAGAGCAGAGATTCACGTTCATTTTTGCCTCTGACTTTTATGCTTTATCGTATAATCTTCCAATCCACATTTCAGCCTCCTTATTACAAATAAAGGCGCTGAAATCTGGAGGATCTAAGTGATTTGACTAAAGATGTTCAAAGAAAAACTTTAGAAAAAAATCTGTAATGCTAATATCCTGATCTGGATGTAAAGTTAGAGTAATCGTATTGGTAATGAGTTAACAGAGTAATTTACTCAAGGTAAGTTTCTCAGTAATATCCATTTTGTAAATTTGTCAACTTAAAGTACTAAGAGACTATAATTAACAGTGAATTGTGCTCTTATTTTTAAACAAAATCCTGGAAAGAAAAAATTTTCTAAGATTGAAAAGCAGAATTTCTTAGAATAGCCGTAATAACTATTGTATCTTCAACAAAATAGAAAAAGTTTCTTTTCTGTTTAACACACCCTCACCCCCCAACACACACACAGTCTTTTAAAGACTAAAAGATGATTTGAAGAACTACATAAAATTTATTGAACTAGTTACCAGCACTTATTAATAGATGCAAAAATACAGTGTATTTTATTAATATAAGTTGCTCAAAGGAAAAGTATGGCAACAATTTTAATCTTGTATTTCTGTAATTGTATTTTTTAATTTGTGTATTCTGATATTTTTAACCAAAAACAATGATTTCTTTTACAGATGCTTCAGGCATGTTCAGTTCAGCACTTACCAGTACCATATGCTGCATTCCCACCCCTAATTTCTAGTGATCCATTTCTTATACATCCTCCTCATCTTTCTCCCCATCATCCTCCACATTTGCCACCACCAAGCCAGTTTGTTCCTTTCCAAACACAGCAATCACGATCGGTAAGCATCTTTCTCCTGTCTTTAACTTTCCCAGAATGTTTAGACCAGGCAAGTTAGTAAATATAAGTTGGTGCCATTTAAATACTGTATAACTTAGGCATTCTATGGGTCTTAAAAAAATTAAAGACTCTCCAGACATATAAATTAATATGAACATATTTAATATGTTTCCACCATTTTGAACCATGGGTGGTACTTGCCTGGCTGTCCCGTTAGGAGGCTTGTACCATTGGTGGAACAAACTAATCTAATTGCTTTTATTGGCCTTTTTACTAATAAAATTAATTAACCTGCCAGATGGGATAGTCATACATGTACTAGTGGTAGTTCAAGCCTCCTGGCAGAAAGAAATATAAATTACAGCTTTGTGAATTATGACCCTCTTGTAAACATGTTAGCTGGAATTCACCTTGTTCTTCTTAATTTTTTTTAAGTTATCTTAATGTCACCTATCTAATTTGAATTGTGATATTTTTCTTATCTGCAATCCTTTTGCAAAATACATTTGAAGAAAATTCTTAATTGTACTGTTTTCCCCTTGTATGTATGGCTAAATTAGAAAATTAAAGTATAAAATGATTAACATTTAGTACTAGAATATTTTTGTTCATTTAGGTGCATAAATTCTCCGATGTTACCACTGTATTCTAATGAAAGCAAAGGAAGTATATTAACATAGTTAATTCTGCCCTGATGTGCATACTATTTTTGGGGACTGGTATAGGTATATACATGTAAATTAAAGGGGAAGCTGGTTGGGCCAGGGAGATGGCTCAGTAGAATAAGTGCTTGCCTGGCAAGCGTAGGGTCCTGTATTCAATCCCTGGTACTGCAAAAAAAAAAAAAAGTAGGGGGAGCCACACAGGAAAAAGGTCTGTTCTGGCAGATTCGGCACCTAAACATCAGGAAATAAGGAAAAACAGAACAGAGCCTAGAAATAAAGTTTAAGACTATCTCTGTGAACAGAACTTTTGACCATCTGTGATAGCAGAGCCTAACAATTATTTGCTAGAGATTTATGTGCCATACTGATGTCTTCATTACTTTTCTTGTTGCTGAGACAAAATAGCCAACACCTCAAGTTAAAGGGAGAAAAGTTAGGGGCCAGGGAGACAGCTTAGTAGAATAAGCACTTGCCTGGCAAGCACAAGGTTCTGAGTTCAATCCCTGATACCGCAAAAAAAAAAAAAAAAGATAGATAGATAGATAGATAGATAGATAGATAGATAGATAGATAGATAGATAGATAGATAGATAGATAGATAGATCAGTTTGTAGATGTATCAGTCCATAGTTGGCTAGCTCCAAGGCAGAATGGCACATAGCAAAGGGGCAGTAGTTCATGGTGGCAAAAGACAGAACAAACTATGGGGATTTGAAGGGGGTGCTTTTTCTCCCTTATATTGTATCCAGTCTGCTAGGATTAGCATGGTGCTAATCCAGTCAGTGAGCTGAACCATCAGTTACCATTCTTAATCCCAGCATTGCACTAGGAATCACTAACACACACTATATTCAACTACCTCTTTAAAAAAATAAAAACCCTATAACTGCATGAGGCTTTGGGAGATATCTAGCCACAACCAACAAGGGTGCGCTTACTTGTCTGTTCAGAAAACTATAGAAGCAATTATGATAGAAGTTTGATTCAACTGAAGTTGCTTCTATAAGAAAATGTCTTCTTGAAATCAGGAAGCAAAGCCAGATTCCTATAATCACAGCACTTTAGAGGTTTAGGCAGGATTGGAGAGCTGAAGCAGGACGATCATTGGGAATTTTAGGCCAGCCTGGGCTACAAAGTGAGCTCAAGGCCAGCCTCAACTGCATAGAGAGATCCTGTCTCAAAAAGGCAAAAAAGAAAAAGTAAAGAAATCATGCCAAATGTTTTCTTCTTAGCTTCCTATATCTACAAATTTAAAGTTGAAATGAAATTTAACTATTACTTATGTAAGTTTAGAATTCTATGAAAGGTTCAGTTGTATGGTCAAATAGAGTGTGTATTCCTTGGAATTGTCATATTGTCAGGTCTTGTAGTTTCTCCCAAGCATGCATAAGTAATTAGTTATGTTTAGATAAAGTGGTATTATTCTGTAACTTATGGAAGAAATCATACTAACATATAAAATTAAATATGAAAAATCAATAGTGTCAATACTAAAATGTGTACACAGGTTTATAGCAACATTATCTAGTAGCTAAAAAAGTAGAAACAATCCAAATATCCATCACCTAATTAGTGGATGAACACAGAATAGTATTTCTATATTGTAGATATAATCAGAAAAAGAAAATACTGATGCAGTCCACAAAATAGATAAACCTTTTAAACATGCTAAGCTAATGAAGCTAGATATAAGGACCACAATTTGTAAGAAATATTTAAAAAAGGCAAATCCTTAGAAGCAGAAAAGTGACTTGGGCAGGAATAAGTACTAACTGCTAATATACATTTTTGTTTGTTTTAATTTATTCACTTTTTGAGGCATGGCTTTGCTGTGTAGTCCAGGCTGGTCTTGAACTCACTGTGCAGCTGAGATTGGCCTTGAATTCAGAATGATCTTCCTACCTTGGTCTGCTGAAAACTGGGATTATAGGCATACACTACCATATCCAGCTTCATCAGCTTATTTTATAGATTGATGAAAACATTCTGGAATTAATGGTGATGGTAGCATAATGCTGAAAATACAATCCACTGAGTTGTGCTCCTTTTATAATATGTAAATTACACCTCTAATTTTCTTTTTTTTAAGAAAATACATAGCACTGTTATTTCATGAACTGAATATACTTTTTTGGGGCTTGGAGGTCTTTTTGAGACAGAATTTCACTATGCAATTCAGGCTGGCCTTGAATTCATAGTGATTCTCTTTCCTCAGCCTCATGCATGCTCCACCACATGCAGCAGTACACTTTTTTTTTTTTTGGCGGAACCGGGCATTGAACTCAGGCTTGCACTTGCCAGGGAAGTGATTACACTGAGCCATCTCCCTGGCCCTAGCAGTACACTTTTGAAGTAGGCTATTCACATGTCATATGCCAAAACTAGGTCCGCCTTAAATTTATCTGGAAGTCACATTGCTGATTGATGACAAATATCAAAGCTCATAATCTATTACAGCATACCACTGTATAGCACATGCCATTTAGCCATGTTTCGAATTTATAAATATATACTGTGTTCTGTTTCAGCTGTAGAAGGTTGTTTGATTTTTCTTTCCAGTAGGTTGGGACTCCATGACTGTAACAGAAATTTTAACTGTCATGTAATTGGCTTACTGTATGACCCACCCCCTTTTAAGAGGAAGTTCAATAAAATGTTTACCATAATGGATAATGTCAGTGTTTAGTATCATATTTCAGAGACTTACTGAAATTAAAAGTAGAGTTTAACCATACCTTATGCCCACCTATGTGAATTTTTTGGATTGATGTCACTATGAAGAGATGCATGCCTTCAAGGCACATTTTAGAATAATTTTTTATTAATAAAGCAAAATTGATCTAAAAACTGGAAGTATGTACATGATATATTTCCCTTCCCTTCTCCCCTCCACAGCCTCTGCAGAGGATAGAAAATGAAGTGGAACTCTTAGGAGAACATCTTCAAGTAGGAAGTTTCACTTATCCCCCATCAGCCCATCCCCCAACATTACCTCCATCAGCTCCTTTGCAGTTCCTGACGCATGATCCTTTGCATCAGGAGGTGTCCTTTGGAGTAGTAAGTTTTTATATGTTATTGTTCTTATTATTTTGACAATTTATTTGCTCTGAATTGTTTTGTTATAATTGAACATTCTCAGAATTTTAAATATATTCTCAAAAATATATTCTCAAAATTGTTTTAAGCTCCTTGTTGCATTTAGATTAACATTTAAGAAATGATAAGTAGCACTTTAGCAATAAACAGCTTGCTAAGCTTTATCAAGAGGTTTTATTGACAAGTTAATTGTTTATAAATGTAAAATGTTCTTAAATTCTTTTAAACATTTTTCCACCTACAGCCTTATCCTCCATTTATGCCTCGGAGGCTCACAGGACGTAGTAGATATCGATCCCAACAGCCAATACCACCTCCCCCATATCATCCCAGCTTACTACCATATGTGTTGTAAGTTCCTTCTTGTTTTAAAATTCTGAAGATTAGAAACCTTGAAATTGTTTTGCTTTGAAAAAGCCTTCTCTGTGACCTATAACTTAGTATGTGTTAGGTTTGCTTTTACTTAGGATCTTCAATCCTAACTTAAAGAGTTAGGATTGAAGAGTCAGATAAGAGTAAGAGCCAAGGATATAGGGGAAATGGGGGTGGAAAAAAGCTCTGAGTCAGGAAGTTTCAACAAGTGAAGAGGCAGAAGAGATTTTACAGCTAGTGTCACTTGGAATCCTCTTACAGTCTAACTTTTGATACTGTTTCTCTTGGGTTAAAGAAGACAAGAGATTATTTGTGTGTCTTAGAGCAATTCTTTTAGGATTATATTTGTAACAGCCCTCATGGTTTAAACAGAGTAGTTATTTCTCTCATATATTGAAGTCTAAAAGAAGACTATTCCAGAACTATTGGTTAGCTGTGTGTGGCAGTGAGAAATGGTTTTATCATATTCACAATCTTTGGGCTTCTTGTCCATGATCTAATATAGCTTCTCAGGATCTAGCTATCGAAGTGAATCCTTGTGCTTACCTGTTTCTCTTGAGGATATTCATTGAAGCAGCATTTATTATACCTGCCTCCATTGGCAAGAATTTATTCACTTAGGGTGGCCTTAATACTAGAAAGCCATGTGCCTGTTGCTTATTTTTGAGGTAGTTTTAGCCACCTCTCTCCTCATCTTGCCCCCCCCCCTTTTGGTCTATCTTAAACTCGTCTTTGTTCATAAAATGTTTTTATTTGCTGTCTTTTGTATTTCCATATAAAATTTAAAATCATTGAGCCAGGCATGGTGTGCCTGTAATCCCAGCACTTGGGAGGCTAGGGCAGGAGGATTGCTGTGAGTACAAGGCCCAGCCTGGGCTACATAGTGAGAGCCTATCTCAGTAAAATGGGCACCGGGGAGATAGCTTAGTAGAATAACTGCAAGGTCCTGAGTTTAGTCCCTGGTACCACAAAATAAATTAATAAAGTAAAAATTAAACAAAATCATTGGCTGGGATTGTAGCTTGTTCAACATTAGAGCCTTTGATGCTCAACTGAGGCTTAGAGTTTGATCCTTAGTATCACCAGTTGGGCCAGGGATATAGCTCAGTGGTACTGCACATACCTGGCAAGTACAAGGTCTTGAGTTCAATTCCCAGTACTGAGAAAAAGAAAAATCCCACCAGTCAGTCATAAATGTATAGTTTTATTCAGTATCTCAGAAGTTACAATGTTTAAAAAGCTTCCCCCCCCCCCCCCGTTTTGATATCCTAGGATTTTGGTAGAGATTATATCAGATCTATAGATCAATTGGGGGGGATTGATAATGATTTGAGTCTTATAATTTACTTAGCTGTGTATTATTATTTATGATAATAATGTTTGTTGTTATCTATTTGAGACGAGGTCTTGTTCTGCAGTTCAGGGTGGCCTTGAGCTCACTTTATAGTCCAGGCTGATCTTAAATTCACAATTCTCTTGCCTCATCCTCCCAAGGGCTGGGATCACAGGCATTGCCACCATACCCAGTTTATCTTAGTGATTTTTACTTTTATTATCAGCTTTTATTTCTTTCTTTCTTTTTGTATTTTTTATGGAAGGGTCTACAGGGTGTTCAGGGTCTCACTAGTAGATCAGACTCATAGTGATCCACCTGTATACAGCCTCTCAACAGGAGGGGTTACATGCACATGCCACCACGCCCAGTCTCAATTGCTGTCTTAGCGCACCCCGGAGATGGGGCCGGCATGGCAGGCCCAGGAATTGAACTCCCTGGGTCCCTGAACCTGCTTGCAGTCACTTTAATCCACTGAGCTATTTGGCTAGCCCTTTTATTTCTAATAAAGTCAGCTCTTTAAAAAGAGTTGCCACTGATGAACTCTGTTCTTCATCCATGTAACACTGGCTTTTGTCTTTTCTGACCTGTTCATTGAATTAGTGTACTTGCATGCTAATGCTCTGGTAATTTTCACTGCAGATCAATGCTTCCAGTGCCACCTGCAGTAGGCCCAACTTTCAGCTTTGAATTGGATGTAGAAGATGGAGAAGTAGAAAATTATGAAGTGAGTAAATGAAAATGATTAAGTATTGTGTAAATGCAAAATATTGTACTGAACTGTTTCATTTGATTAAATATTTATTAAGTAAACATGCATTTTAGGATTCAGATGTCATAAAAGTGTTCAATTGCTATTTGAACATGTCATATGTCTAGTAAAAAATAGGTAGACTTTGATACTCTAATTAGAGTTACAATTCCAGCGAGAATGCAGATTAGTAAATGAGTTTTGGTTAGATATTCTAAACAGATTTTTTTCCTTTCCTGAAGATACTTTATGGAAATAGAAATTTTTGAACCAGATCTTGAAGAATGGGAATGTTTCCTCATGTTTAAGAGACAGGGAAGATAAAGAACATTATTGAGGAATAGAATATAATCTGTAGCTAATGTCAAAGGGGAAGTTCAATTGGATACACTTGATTGCTCTGCCAAGCCTTTTGGTCTTTTATGATACCAAGTCTCTCTTAAGGGTCAAAACTCTGCTAGTATGTAGGGAACAGGTGAGAGCAGTTGTGGTAGTCAGGGTTTATAAGAGAATAGATTTAATACAGGACACATAGTTTATAGGATCATTTTATAATATTCACCCAAAGAGTCAAATGGAGAAGTTGCCGGTATCTGTCCACACACTTAGAGACCTCTAACAATCCAGTTGAGGGCCTGGATCCCCTGGCATTGTCTTACAGTGTAGTTGGAGAGCTAAAGTTCACAATAATGTCTCATGCAAGTCTATATCAAGCATCTGCCCCCAGAAGACCCAGAGGTCAGTGGTGTAAGCTAGGAAGTCTGCACCAGTGGAATGAAGGGTCTGTGCCAGCAGGCTGAGCGATCTGCACTATGGCTGGAAAGCTTTGCTAAAGTAAGGGCCACTGTGGGCCATCTTAAAAGGACCAACAGCAAGGTCCTGAACTCCTGTGGCAATGCAAATAGCTGAGTTCATATCATGAAAGCTACCATGCCAAGGTCTTCTAGGAGAATCAGCAATACCTTCCTTCTCTCCAGTTCTTTTTATGGTTTTAGAAACAATCCTCAGGTAGGTGCTCCACACCCAGCACCACACTAGTTCAATTCAGCTGGATATTTCAAGTTGACCATCAGTTGTCAGTCTACCACACAAATATTAACAAAATGAGAAGGCAGCCTATAGATTAGGAGAAAATATTGGTAAGCCATGTATCTAATAAAGGGACAAAATCTAAAATATATAAAGAACTCACACAACTCAGAAAAAGTTAAATAACATGATTTAAAATGCGCAAAGATCCTATATAGACATTCCTCAAGACAAAACAGGGCATTGGGTAGATAGAAAGGCTCTCAACGGATAATCAGGAAAATGTACATCAAAAAATCACAGTTATTCCCTCAAACCTGTTAGTATGGCTATTATCGAACAAATGAGGTTAGTGTTGCTGAGGGTGTAAAGAAAGAATCCCTGCAACAGTCTTAGTAAAAATATGAATAGGGAGCCAGGGAGATAGCTCAGGGGTTTAAGCACCTGCCTAGCAAGCAAGGTCCTGAGTTTAATCAAAAAAAAAGAGAATGTGGGGAAAAAAAAAAAAAAAAAAGAACATGAATAGGTACAGCCATTATGAAAAATAAAAAATACAAAAACTACCAGCAATATGACACAGGAATTTCTTGTTGGGTATATACCCAAAGGAAACAAAAATCAGTGCCTTATAAGCAAATTTGTGTTCTTCACAGCATTGTTCATAATAATCAGTATATGGATGAATAACCATTGATGAGTGGGTAAAAACTTGGAAGTATGTATAGATAAAATAGATTCAAGAGAATATAACTCAGCCTTTAAAAGAGAATATTTGTGACAACAGATGAAAAGGGAAGTTGGGAAAAAATATTTTACGCTCTTAGTTACATGTGAAATCTTAAAGTCAGATACATATAGAAATTTGATTAGAGGATGTGCAGAGAGGGAAATCAAGTGGTACAAACTTGCTGTTTTGCAAACTGAATCAAGAGATGTACATCATTAAAAATACAGTTAATGTACTACTGTATACTGAAAATCTAAGTATAGTTGTGGTACTCTTAACAACCAAAAAAGAAAAAATTTTAACAATAAGAGGTGATAGAATAATTGGCTTGACTGTAGCAATCATTTTACTGAATATGTATGTATCTAGCCGTTGTATTTTACACCTTAATAAATACAATGAGAAGGCTGGCTAGCTCAGCAGACTAAAGCGCCTGCTTCAGCAGAGTGCAGCAGCTAGGGTTTGATCCCTGGCTTGTGTTACTGGTCCTGCCTGTGGGATGCATTGAGACAACAATTGAGACTAGGCATGGTGGTATACACCTGTAAACCCAGCACTTGGGAAGCTGAAAACAGGAGAATCACTACTATTTACATAGTGAAACCCTATAGACTCCTAAATGCAGAAAAAAATTAAAAATACATGGATGCACACATATGAACAGTAAAAAATACAGCACTGGAACTGAGGAGAGATAGCTTGGTGGTCTAACCACCTGCCTGCAAGTGCAAGTACCTGGGTTCAATTCCCACTACTGCATTCTGTGCCGGCCACCATAACCAGGCATGATAATGCACACCTACGATGCCAGTTGGGGAGGTTGAGACAGGAGAATCACAATAAGTCCTAGCTGCATAGTGAGACCCTATACCAAATAAATACAACTCTGAAAAATACTTTTAACACTAGAGTCAGAGGATATAATAAACATTGCATGATCATTGTGCTATCAGGGTGAGGGTAAGAAGGTTGTGAAAAAAAAAATGCTTTGTAAAAAGACTGGACCAAGCATCATGGCACATGCCTATAATCCCAGCATTCTTGCTGAGACAAGAGGTTCATTGTGAGTTTGAGACCAGCCTGGGCAACAAAGTGAGCTCAAACCTAGCCTAAATTGCAGAGTGAGACCTTGTCTCAAAAAGGTCTATAATAGCCTGTGAAAAATTCAGAATGGTCAATGCCAGTAGGTCCAATAAATTATATCGTCAAACCTAAGTGGTGTTGATCTTGTGTTTCCTGAGTTAGGAATGTTAAATGTGTAATATGTTAATTAGAAAACAACTTGGATTTTTTTTTTTTTTTTTTTGCGGAACAGGGGGTTGAACTCAGTCCCTTGCACTTGTCAGGGAAGCGCTTATTCTGCTGAGCCATCTCCCCAGCCCTCAACTTTGGATTTAAATGTTTTTACTTAAATGGTCGTGATTTTATGCTGTTAGCCATCTTTGTCTCCAGTTTCACAGTATGAACACTGGAACTGGTTTTTTAAAGGCAAATTGAAGCTAAGGACAGGAGAAGAAATAGAGTCTCGAGCCACCACCACCACCACTCCCTAGACTGTACTGGGCATTGAATACAGGGACTTGGGGATGCTACACAAGCTTTGTGTTACTGAGCACATTCCCCACCACTAGATTTCACTTCTTAAGAGAGAAAAGAACTATAATAATTTCCTGGTTTGTTTCTACATTGTATATAATGGTAAGAATAGGAGTTAATTTCTCATGTCATGTTGCTGAAATAGCTGGCTTTGGAATCCCTTTCTAAACTCTTATTTTTAGGTTGAATATTTTGATACACTGTGGTCATCCTTTTAGCCAGTTAAATGATAGTACTTATTTTTCTGGTTTTCTTTCACAGTGTAGCTCTGAATCATTCATTCCCTAGTCCTAACTTAACTACAAAGTACTCACTGCTTTTTTTTTTTTCAGTCCACCTAATGCATTCTTGTCTTATTGTAATGCTTTTATTTCCTGTGATACTTCTGCTAAGGTCTTTCTTTGTTCCTCTGTTTTGATATTGTAGCATAAAAAGTATGTTAAGAGCAGCATTTCTAGTCTTCCAAAAAATCTCTTCCTGTTTGTTTTTATGGTACATAAGCACCTGCTTTCAATTGTCTTCTGTGTAGCATTGTATAAGTTGATGGAAGGCTTATTAACTGCTATCCAGTAAGCATCTAATGATCGTATTTTGTCATAAAATTGTATTCATTGACTGTTCGTGGCCTATAATAATGTAGTGGAGATATGAAGATGCATATGAAATATATTGTGAGTTTTATGTAATTTATATGCTAATTATAATCAGCATATTTTTAAAATTTTGTTTATATACGTACTGGGGATGAAGTCAAGGGACACTGTATCCTTAAGTTATAAGTCTCTTTAAATTTTGGCACTGGTTGTGGTGTCACACACCTGTAATACCAGCACTTGAGAAGCTAAGGCTAGAGGATTGCTGTAAGTTTGAGGCCAGCCTAGTGTACATACATAGTGAGTTTAAGGCCAGCATGAACAAAGGGAAACTTTGACTCCAAAAGCAAATAGTTGCCCAGGCTAGACTAATACTTACAATCTCCTACCTCTGTCTTCCTTAGAATTACAGGTATGTGCCATCACTCCCAGCAGCATCAATATTTTTTCTTTTAAATTCTTTTCTTTTCTTTTCTTTTCTTTTCTTTTCTTTCTTTCGTCTTTTTTTTTGGAGACAGGGTCTCACTGTGCAGTTCAGGCTAGCCTCAAACTCACTTTGTAGCTCAGGCTGGTCTCAAACTCACAATAATCCTCCTGCCTCAGCTTCCCAAGTGCTGGGATTACAGGCATGCACCACCACGCCCGACTATTTTTTTTCTTTTAAATAGTTGTTTTTGAGGGGTTGGGGGGGATGGCTCAGTAGCATAAGCAAGACCCTGGCAAGTGCAGGATCTTGAGTTCAGTCCTCAGGCCGGGGAGATGGGTCAGTAGAATAAGCGCTTCCCTGGCAAGCACAAGAGTCTGAGTTCAATCCTTGGTACTGCAAAAAATAAATAATAATAGATAGATAGCTGCTTTATTTCAGCAACAATTAATTGAGTATATCATCTTTTAACATTTAGCAGGATTGGAGTGAGGTAATCAAAAGAGGAGCAATATATTTAGATGATTTAGTTCTCCAAATGAAGTCAAAAAAGGAAAGCTATAAAATCATGAAAACACAAAAGTTACTACAGTGTTTTGAGCTTTGGGAAAATTTGTTTTTTTCTTATTGCCTGTTGCTGTTTCTTTTTATACCCATTCTGTTATCTGTGGCAGCTTAAAGATTGAAAAAAAGTAGTCCATCAGTGGCAGTGTAACTGTAGAATAACCAAATATAAGTAGTCATTAAAAACTGGGGAAGAGGGAACAACATTAATAGAAGCAAGCATGATAAAATAACATATTAAAGTATAATATATGTACTAAAATTATGAGTGCATAATAGATACTTCAAAAAATTAATCCTACCCCTTTTATAAATTACACTGCAGGATACAGTTTGGTGTGAGGCAGTTACTCTACAAAAATATTTCATCTAAAAAATGAGGAATAATTAGACTATTACCATTTACCTTCCTCAATGGCATCTTGGAAGTCCTAGACAATGTTCTGTTAGTGCTTGCTAAAGTAATAGCTAGCTAGACCTGATGGGCCCTGTTATAGAAGTAGTCAGGTCTTCCAGCCTATAGAAATACAGGCGACAAAGAATTACTAAACCAGTGGTTCCCAACATTTTTGCAACAAGGTCTGGTTTTGTAGAAGAGTTTTTCTGCAGATCAGACAGGGAGGTATTCTAGAGGATTCAAGTATATTTATTGTGTACTTTATTTCTATCATTACATTGTAATATATAGTATAAAGAAATAATTACGCAGCTTACCATACTGTAGAATCAATAGAAGCCCTGGACTTTCCCTTCATCTAGATGGTCCCATCTGGGGTCAGTGGGAGACAGTGGCTTAGTGTGATTGTGTCTACTCTATATTCTCTTCATTTTTGCTGTCACTGCTGAAGACCCTGCTTCACAAAGAAAGGATATTAGAAATGAATTGAAGGGCCGGGAGATGGCTCAGTGGAATAAGCACTTCCCTGGCAAGTGCAAGGACGAGAGTTTGATCCCCAGCTCCACCAAAAAGAAATAAAGCACTTCCAGTGGTTTTCTGGCAATCTCAGGATATTCCACCTTGACTTTCCTCTAGAATAAATGGAGATTTAAAGTTGTCCCAAGCATACTTTTAGGGTCATCAACCTTTGCATTCTCAAGTAGTTGATCCTTTTCTAGCATGGACAAAGTTAATTCACTCACCTTATTCAGAAATGAGTCACAATTGCAGGTTGCAGGGGCTGTCTTTGTGTTTGGGAAGTAATATTGTTGATCAATTGCCAGCTGGGAGAAAGAAGGCCATGGCCAAGTTGCTTTCAAAATCTCTGATATTTTTATGTTGCTTTGGTTTGGTTTGAATTTAATTGGGGAAGTATTGTAGGGTTTTGTTTACTTTGGGTTTTTTATGTAGTTCAAGCTGGCCTTGAACTCATTACAGAGCCCAGGCTGACCACAAATTTGGGGAAATCCTCCTGCCTCAGCCTCTCAAGTGCTAAATTACAGATGTCTGCCACTACCCAGTCTTTAAAAATCTCAACATTCACTAGTTACCCCCATTAATTCTAGCTTGGTTTTGAATGCAGCCACTTTATGTGCTAAACACAGTTGTCATTCTTCTCTAAAGTGAAGTTTGAGTTTATTGATCAGGTTGAATATGCTACAAGTAAAGACAGTTATGCAACATGTTCTGTGTCACTGCAGTGTACTCCCAGTAGTATTTTTGTAAAAGAGATATCTGAAACAGCTCTGATGACTCAAAACTCTGCCAAGTGACTTACCCTTACAAAGTCATCTTATTTCTGCATTTAAAAAAGATGTGTGTGTTCTGTGCCCACCTGTTCACAGAGCTTTGTGAGCATATGTGAATTAAGGGTATGTACTATAATATGGTTCATAATTTTAATCATATCCTATAAAATACTAAATTCAGGTAACATTTTTAGTTAGACAACATTTTTCTAGATCATACTGACTTCTTTAATCCTAGTATTTAAACGAGAGTGCCATCCAGTCAAGTTAGGCTGCTCCTTTTTTATGCATATATAGTAGTGACACAAACTGACTGATTCAGTTATATATAATCTTTCATAGAGTTGAATAGTTCTGCAGTGGTAGTGTTGGGTGGAAAACAAGTACATCCTTATGCACATTCTCCAGAAAACTCTTACTGTACAAAGACAAACATTATTGCCTTGTTGTAATGTTGATGGACCTAGAAACCTGGATTGTTAATCCTCTCCAGCAGTTGTACCTCAGTATTGTTTACTGTTTAATCAAGTCATGTAGTTGTGTTGGCCAAAAGAGGAACATGTGCCACCTTTTGAACCGCAGTCCTTTGTAAAAGCTCACAGTAGATATCCTCAGTGATAGATAGGATTATCTCTTCACCAATAGTGATGGACTTAGTAATACGATTAGCCACTAAGAATGATGGTCCCATTATAGGACACATTTAATAAAGTGATACCTTTAATAATTGCATCTGTTTTCATGTTCATAGGTTTTTTTCCTTTTGAAAACTCCAAAGGCTTATCTTCTAATGAAGGGTGCTTGGTATCCATGTAGTGAAACGGTTTTGAAGGATTCATGGCTTTGTTGGTGCAACATATTACATAAAGCAGGTTTAGAGAATATGAATCATCTGTTGCAATGAGCCTGTAATTTACATAAGAATCTTGATTTTTTTAAAACAACTATAAATTTTGTTTCATTTTTTATTATTAGTTTTTATGTATTTAGTACAGGGTGTCACTACACAGATTAGACTCATGGTGATCCTTCAGTTTTCAGCCTCCAAAGTGCTGGGATTACAGGCACACACCACCACAGCCAGTCTCAATCACCATTCAGCACACCCCAGAGTGTAGCGGTGACAAGGCATGCCTGGAATTGAATCCTGGTCACTGCACCTGCCTAAGCAAGTGCTTTAGTCCACTGAATTATCTGGCTGGCCCTCACGTTGGCATTGATACTTGGGATATTTGGCAGTAACTGGGGACTTTTTTGGTTGTTGAAACTGGGGAGAGTTATGACATTTAGTAGTAAAAGCAAAAGATGCTGAACTTCCAACAGTACATCATCAAGTAGCCTCACAGCAAAGAATTATCCAGCCCAAAATGTGAGAAGTACTTAAGTGTTCTACATATACAAAAGAGCTGTTGCACTAGTGAAATAATACTACCTTTTAGTTTTGTTGCAAATAATATAGGGTTAGCAGGTTGTGGTGGCATAGAATAAATTTTTCTATGTAAAATAAATGTTATTAAGATTAAAAAAAAAAACTTAAAGATGAAAGTATATTTCCTTTTCCCTTGACAAGGCCCTGTTAAACCTGGCAGAGCGACTGGGAGAGGCTAAGCCTCGAGGACTAACAAAAGCAGACATTGAACAACTTCCTTCTTACCGGTTCAATCCTAACAACCACCAGTCAGAACAGACTTTGTAAGTGTGTTTTTTGTTTGTTTGGTTGGTTGGGTTTTTTTTTTTTTTGTTTTTTTTTTGTGGTGGAACTGGGTATTGAACTCAGGCCCTTGCACTTGCTAGGCAAGTACTTAATTCTACTGAGCTATCTCCCTTGTCCTGTAAGTGTGTTTTGCTGGCATCACTTAAATTACTTTTTCTTTCTTTATAAAATAAAGTTAAAAATTACATTTCTTAATTGTACTAGCTAGCCATTACTCTTTTGGGAAGTGTAAATGTAGAACATGAGATAACTGTATATTGATATTATGGAGCCTATCCCTTTAAAATGTATAGTTCAGTGGTTTTTAGTGTATTTGTGCAACCATGAGCACAAATTGAGACCTATTCCATCACTCCAGGCATTCTCCATGTGTCTTCACCCTTTATCTTCTCTCCACAGCCTTTATCAACTTTGTGCTTCCATAGATTTTATGTAAATGTAATCATATGATTTAGCTCTTTTTGTATCCATAAAGCATTCCTTTTTATACACTACATAATATTCTTTTATTAGTTGATTGACATTTGGGGTTCTGCTTTTTGGCTGTTATGAATACTGCTACTTTGAACTTTTTTATTCTTTGATACATATTTTCATTTGTCTTGGGTAAATCTTTGGAAGTGACTTGGTGGATCATATAGTAACCTTATGTGTAGCCTTCTAAGATTTGGCCAGTTTTTTCAAACTGGCTATACAGTCTTACATTCCTACCAGCAATATGCAAGGGTTTTGAATTTTTTTTTCACGTTTTTTGCTAACACTTACTATTTTCTTTCTTTATCATAGCCATTCTTGGTTAAATATTTTTGCTTTTTTCAGGTGTGTAGTATGCATGTGTGATTTTGAGTCAAGGCAGCTACTTAGAGTCTTACCTTGTAACCATGAGTTCCATGCCAAGTGTGTTGACAAGTGGCTTAAGGTAATGTATGTCTGTTTCTGTTCTGTCATTTAAGTAAGTTCATATTTTAGTGGAGAGGGTGAATACCAGAGACAAAATTGAAACACAGCTTTCAGACTGTTCTGTCACTTCAGAAGAAAAGATCAGTAAAAATTAGCTGTAGGGACTAGGTATTATAGTTCAGTCTACCCTGTACAAGGCCCCAAGTTTCATTACCATTAACAAAAAAAACAAAGGACTATATTTTGATGAAAGTGATCATGTAAACAGTTTTCTGTTCTTACCTAATTGGTATGTCCTAATTTTCTCATACTGCATAGGAATAAGACCTGAATTTTTAAATTACACCAGTTTCCTTTATGAGTTTAAAGGGGCACTTCACTGGGATTCCTTTTTTTTAATGTATTTTAGTATAGGGTCTACCACAGATCAGACTCATAGTCATCCTCCTGTTTTCAGCCTCTTAAGTGCTGGAATTACAGGTGTGCGCCACTATGCCCAATTGCTGTCTCAGCACACCACAGGGGTGGGGCTATCATGACTTGTGGTGCCTGGGATCGAACCCCAGTCCCATGGGCGCTTTGATGTACTGAGCTGTCTGGCTAGCTCTTTCCACTAGGATTCCTTTGCCATAAAAAAATGATTTAGATAACTTCATAATTTAGTGAAGAGATAAATAAGGAAAGAATTAAAATGATTTCTGTGAGTGAACACCTTTCAGAGGGACCCAGCTTAGTCCAGACTTAATCCTGAAGGCACCGATTTCAGGGAAAAAAATCATTATATACATGTGGAGCCTTGACATGTGAACAGAGAATAATCGCAAAACAGTGTTCCAAATGGAGTGGCAAAAAGAAGAGGATTTGAAAGTATAACCAGAGACTAACCTTTTGGAAGTCATTCTGAAATGTAAAGGCCTTACACTTACAAGTTTGGACTTGATCCTGAAAGCAGTGAGGAAGAATATACCTGAGACTGTTTTAGAAAAATCACTATCTGCTATTTGGAGAGTGAAATAGTAGGGGTAATTTCTGAGACAAATGTGGAGTAAGGACGGGCTGAGCTGGTCAGAGTGGCTCAAGTTTTCTAGTTCACCTAGCTGGGAGAGGCTGCACCAAGTTCTTCAGTTGTGCCTGTACACTCTGGTCAGCTAAATGGGGTGGGTGGCTCTGTACTAAACTGTGACTATATCTAAATTAAAGGCTTGAGGGGCAGAGGGGATTGCTTGGTGACCCAAGTGTCTGCCTGGCAAGCACAAGGACCTTGGGTTCAATCCCCGATACTGCATACAGTAAATGATATTTCTTTACTTTAAAAAATAATAATAAATAAAATTACATGTTTGAGTATAAAAAAAGTGGTCAGTTTCTGTAACTTAAAATTGTGTAATGGTGACTGGATGAAAAAGGACTGAGAGCTATTAATATACAAAGTATTTGGTGAATAGTGACTTATAAGAAGTAAGAGCAAGTTGAGTTATATTTATATATTTCTGACTTTAGCAACTTAGTAAATAGTACTATTTGTTGAAATAGAAAAGGAATAGGTTTAAGAACTAGGTAAGTGGGCCAGAGAGATGGCTCAGTGGAATTAGCACTTCCCTGGCAAGCTCAAGGGCCTGAGTTCAATCCCTGGTTCTGCCAAAAAAAAAAAAAAAAGAACTAGGGAAGGAGTAAGACCCATGAGTTTGAATAAAATCTCCTATTTTAGAATGAGGCTTTCCTAAGTACTGTTAAATGTGCTATAACCCCATTCCATTAAGAATAACCAAGTTATAAGTGTAAGGCCTTAGGTTCAGTCACGGCACAGCAAGAAGGAGGGGTAGGACAGAGCTAGGGCTAACTAAATAGTAGATTAAATCAGCTTTAATCAGTAGTTCAAAGCGTCCCCCAGGGGCACGCGGAAACAGCAATTGAGACTGGGCATGGTGGTGCATGCATGCTTGTAATCCCAGCTCTTGGGGGACTGTAAACAGGCGGGTCACTACAAGTTGAATCTGGTAGTGAGACCCTGAACACCCTTTAGTACCTTCCCTAAAATACAAAAATAAATAAATTTATCTGAGCTAATGATGGGTAATTGTTTATATGTTTGAATCAACCTTATTAAAATCAGTTTTGGGCTACAAACCTTTGAGGTTTGTGGTACTTATTTAAAAAAATAAAACTTTAGTAAACTCTTTTAAGGGGACAAAGAATATAAAAGCTATTCATTTTGTTTTGTTTTTTTGAGGCAGGATCTCACTGTATAGTTGAAGCTTGTCTTGAAGTTACTCTGTCACCCAGGCTGGCCTCAGACTCAGCTTCTTGAGTGCTGAGATCACAGACAATCACCACTACGCCTTGCTCTCCATTTTCTTAATGTATTTCATTGTGTAAACTACATTCTGGACAAACTACCTCTTCTCTTTTTTTAGGCAAATCGTACCTGCCCAATTTGCCGAGCTGATGCTTCAGAAGTGCATCGGGATTCAGAATGACCAACCTAAGAGCACAAATTTAGTTTGGGTGTTCCTCATCACATGTATATACGGACTATCCATTGAACTTAATCTGTGTGGCTTCCAGCCTTCCCTTTACCAAAAGGGTCAATGGACCTTTCTTTGCACTGTGTGACTTAACTATAAAAGCTTCAATTAGTCTTCACAATTATGGGATTGTTATACTAACCGTGTGATTGGAACTCCAAAGACTTTTTCTTTAGCTTAATTTGTGTGTGCACTAACATTCCCTGGTTTTTGTGTGATCATTCCGAGTGTTGCTGCAAGATTACAGTGGACGTGATCTTTTAGCATGTGCTTTTATAAAAAGTGGTAGCTCCAGATGATATAGCAATCTACCTTATATAGAGCCTTCAGAAACTGTGAGTGGAAATGAATGCAGTGAATGACTGTTGGATAGATGTATATGTGTGTGAGAGAGTGTGCAACTATTTGTGTGAGGGCATGGTAGCTAGTGTGTGTATGAGATCCTATATACCAGCATGTACCAAGAATGTGTGTGTAGTTTTAATTATGCTGCAATGTATAATCTGGTGTGTTATTTAAACAGCACTAGTACTGTACACTGGTTTTTCCCCTTGTGTTTGCTGTTGCACACTGATTGCTAAGGGTGCATCAATTATAAGCATTGAATACTCCATCCCCTTTCCTCCCAATGAATGGAATGAGAAAAGCCTTCTTCCTTTGCTTCAGGCAGCTGTCACCTTCTCTTCCTTGGTGGTCCTTAAAAATGGGTCACCCAAGAAAAAAAGTGTAACAGAAATGCACTCCATGGACTTTTCTGTTGTGAAAAGGAAATTTTTAATCTCCCAACTTGCTGTTTCCAAAAAGAAGGTGCAATATCATACATGATCAGTTAGCAATATTAGCATTTCAATCAATGATTTGAATGTTAATACTTTTTTCCTTTACATTTCCAGTATGCGTCTTACAGAAAGAACCTGTGATTTTTTTTTTAAATGTTTAGCTTTGTAGTCTATTCTGAAGATATTTGAGTAATATATTTCTAAGAAATACCACTGGCCCCATGAAATCTTGTCTCCTTGACTTCCACAACTAACTCAGCTTGATTTCTAATATGTGTTCTTCAAGCTCTAGTAGACAACTAAATTGTTTTAAGAAGATTGTATTTGTTTATATTAACATATTTGCCAAACTTCAATGCAGAAAGTTGTATAGTTCTTCCATCAGTAAATGTGCTTCTCATTGAAACCCTTGTTTCAGGATGGATCAAGTGCTGTGATAGTTCATGTTCCTTAGATCTGATTTTCTTTGATGTCTTGCTGCTTTTTTAAAAAATTTTTGTTTAAATGAGAAAAGTTCAATACCAGAGTCCAAAATACTTGGAGTGTAAATGAAGATTTGATTTTTGTATGAAAAAAATAATGCTGTCAAACAGGAATTGACCTTCATTTAGTTGATCTAAACTAATACATAGCCATGTTTTCCTTAAGTTCATTGTGCATAATTTAGATTAGTCAAAGCCATTTCCCTTCCCCACATTTTAGATTTCTTTCTCATTCTTTTAACTGTACTCAACATTGTCCTTCTTTCCTGCAGTTGATGTCATTGCTTTGTTTGCAGTAGGGCATTCTGCATTACTCCAGTCAGAACTGTGATACTTGCTGCCAACCTCACTCAACTCCCAGTTGGCTCTGAATCAGTTTTGTACTCAGTGTTACCTACTTGTTATGCCATGCTGCTTGCCCTCCCTTGAAGTCTTATCAGCTTATCATAGCCTAGAGTTCAGTAAAGTTCACACAGAAGCACAATTTTGTCCTCTTACACTGTTGCCTCTAATTTTACAAGTAAGGTTTTGCATTTTCTCTTTGCCCCTAGATTTGTCTCAGAAGTATTCCTAAACAGTGGTAAAATGCACATTTTATTTTCAAATCATTACAATCCCTTTCCTTTTTCTATTAAATAAAAGTGTTAAAGACCAAAATTACTGGCATATAATAATCAGATACATACAGATCACATATAGTTTAATCTTTATTTTTTTTAATTAAAATCATGTTTAAAATGGCAAAAGCCTCTTATATATAGACTCTTTTATATAGCTGCAAAAGAATTTATATCTGTACAGATCTAACATAACACTACTACACTTGGTATTCATTTTATTGAAGCATGCAAGTAAAGCACTTTTTCTAATTTATAGAGATAACTAACTAACAAGGCACATTGTATTAATGACTAGGAAAAGTAGCTTTTTTTCCCCTTCTGACTAAATTCTTGTCATAATGTCCCTTTTCCAGTAAAGTTTTGAGAGGCAGTCAGCAATTTAGGAGGCAGCAGGATCTGTTTTGGAAAAATCCAGAGTTTTAATTATTGGGCTGTTATTACTGATCTCTGTCTTTGGGAATGTCTTAACTTTGCATGGGGCTCTTAATGTAAGTGTCCAGGCTTGTTTACAAAGTGGTTTGTTACGAGCACAGATGCATGTGTTCTGACCAGTTCCAACTGACCGCAATGAGCAACTGTGTGGCTAATAAGCAAAAAGAAAGTTGATTCATGCCCAGCTGCTGTCACCTCAGGTGATACACTAGATTGCAGGCAGGTGTAGGTTTGTTGCCTTTGTCTTTTTTCCTCCTAAAACAGTGTTGACTTTACCATTTTAACTCAGCTGGGTTTTTCATATTTTGGGGGTTTTTTTGTGGGTTCGTTTTGGATATGGTATTTTTTTTTAACTCTCACCCCTTATAAAACAACTCAAAGCCTCCAAATATCAAGACCCTCATATTAGGATTTTTCTGCCCTGAATATTTTTTTTTTTTTTTTTTTTTTTTTTTTTTTTTTTTTTTTTTTTTTTTTTTTTTTTTTTTTTTTTTTTTTTTTTTTTTTTTTTTTTAGTCTGCAAAATGTGAAAGCATATTTAGATTTTATACGTACTCTGAAAATGATTTCTTAAGATTCTTAAATTTGGGCCTCTTGTAATAATTTTGCAATCTACCAAGTTATGAGAATATTTTTCACAGATATCTTTGGGTCTTGTTAGAGCTATTTTCCCCCTGTTGGTACATTTGGTTACCTCATTTTACTGTTCATTTCAGATAATGAAAGCTCACAGGGGTGTTTGTTGGAATCATTTGCTGAGTCAGTTCCTCAAATCATATTCCATTGTATCAGTTAACATAGTTTTAAATGTATGTATTATAAATATCTGTAACCAAATCATTTGAAGGCTTGATAAATTTTTAACAAAGTTTGTACATTTTTTATGAAAGTTACTAGTAATGCTTTACTAAGTAGTGCAATGAATTTTTATTTTTAATCCCTGTGCCCAATTTTGGAGTTGAGAGGGTTGTTGGTAATAAATGTATGATGTACACTTAAAACATTTGTTGTGTTTCACATTGCTGTGTTATGGTAGAAGAATGGTGGGGTTGTGAGCAAAGGGGTCCTTGGTAGGTAGGATTCCAGTAGAAAGAGCTAGCTTGAGCTGCTAGCTACCAGATCTCATTTTTAAGCTATATTTTGGATTTATGTTTTCAGCATTGTTATAAACAACTAAAAAGTAACAAATACTGTAACATAGGGTACATTTTTATATCTTTAAATGGCCAAGAAGATAGTATAAGTATAGTCATATGTGAGATATATAGATATAGATATATATAGATATATAGATATATATTGAATAAGAGATACATAATGAGGTACCTAGGTTTCTTTTCATATATGTTAACCATAAGATACAGGAAACAAGATTATAATCAGGGGACAAATTCATCCACATTAGCTATAGTTTGGGGGGTTTGTGTACCAGGGATAAATAGCTATAGTTTATATCCAACCATACTGTAACAGAAGGAAAGGGTGCCTCTGATTGTCCTTTTTCAGGCCTATTAACTTTCCTTTGAAAAAGAAAACAATAAAAACAGCCTCTCATCTGCCTGTAGACCAGTGGTGACAAATGTATAGCACAGGTGCAATAGTAGGCTGTTGGTATAATTGAATGTTTATAAGCTTCACTATCACTGATACAGTACTGTTAATGGAGTAACTTATGACTGGATCCAGCACTTAACTGATAGAAGCATTCAGAAAAGTAGCCAAGTCCTAATTTGTTTCTTAAGGTAGACTACATAAAGTTGTTAAGGCTGGCCTTGAACTTGAGGTTTGCTGCCTCCACTTGCTCAGTAGCTAAGCCTGTGGGCACATGCCATCACAGCTGGTCCTAAATTCTGATCTTCTCTGCCCCTTATTTTCCCAACACTTTTTTTTTGGTACTTGGACTCAAACTCAGGACCTTGCTCTTGTGAGGCAGGCACTGTGCCACTGAGCTATATCACTGACTCCTTCAAATCTTCTGAGAGTATGTTATGCTTGAGGTTATCTGAGTGTTTCACTAAATCCTGAACTTGTGCTGGCTTAGGACAGAGACATTTACTGTTCAGTTGATACCCATGCACTCTTCTAACAAGACAGGGAGTGCCATATGGCTGATTTTAGCCAGAGGACTCTTTTTAAGTATAGACTAGGTGACTTTTCCTGGTGAAAGCATTTAAAAGCCAATAATCTTTCCTTCTGTTATGTAATGGTGGTCCTAAAGGTCTGTAAAACTTGTGAAGTGTAAACAATATATATATAAGGATTTTACCTTTTCTACAAGTTTTTTAAGATACTGTTCTTGGTAGGCTTTGATAATAGCCACAAGCATTGCAAATATGCTTTAAGAAACCTACCAATTACCAATAAATCATTTTTAAGTTTCTGTATAAAAAGTAAACAGTTTGTGGCCAGATGTAGTGGTACACACCTGTAATCCCAACACTCAGTCTAAGGCAGGAGGATCACTGTACATTTAATGCCAGCCTGGGCTGTATAGTTTAAGACAGCCTAAACTATATAGTGAGATCCTGTGTCAAAAAGCCAGAAATGAATACACAGTTAAAATTATTTACTATAACATGCCCAAAATATCAATATGTAGTCAGTTTCAAAAGTATTGGTAGTGCTGAGGAGAGAGCTTGGTGGTGTAAGCTTCTCCCTGGCAAGTATTAGGCCCTGAGTTATATCCCTGGTACCAAATGCTGTGCCAGCCCCAAAATGACATCCTGACACATGCCTATAATCCCAGCACTGGGGAGGCTGAGACAGGACAATCCCTACAGGTCTGAACTGCATAGCAAGATCCCATATCAAATAAATTAAAAAAAAAAAAAAAAAACATCCTAAAAGTATTGGTAGGACAAGGACTAAAACTGTGTCTGTTGCACTTAACAGCACATCCCAATTTGGTTTAGCCATGTGGATAGTGGCCACCATGTTGGATGACAGGTCAAAACCAGGCCAAGTTACCTGCTTTCTAAAGAACTGAATTTTACTCTTAATACTCCAATGGGGGAATACCCCAAGACTTAGCAGTTTTATCATTCCATGCCTTAAACTACAGGATAACTTAAAAAACTTTTATTATTGAATTTAACTTTGTTGCAATGGTACATACTCAGCAAACTTAATTGAATTTCATTATGCTGCCCTAAATAAAATACAAGAATGGGGCTTATCTCAGTAAATCCCAAAGTCATATATTTACTTAACACCTTTAGGTTCACAGCCATTTAAAATAACTTGTGCCAGCCCCACCCCTGGGGTGCTGTGATGGCAGTTGTGACGGCATGGTGGCGTTCGCTGTAATCCCAGCACTTGAGAGGCTGAAAACGAGAATCACCATGAGTTCAATCAGTGAGACCCTGTAGACCCTGCAGACCCTGTACCAAACACATTAAAAAAAATTAATAAAATTTGTTGGGCCAGGGTGATGGCGTACATCTGTGATCCCAGCATTCAGGAAGCTAAAGCAGGAAGATCACATGTGCTTACTGATAATGCTTACTTTGTCCTAAAACGGCAGGAATAAAAATGCCTAAAGCTGAGCATGGGGCACATGCCTGTGTCTGATCTCTAACACACAAACCCAAAGAGAAACATCAACAGTGATAGCTAGAAATGCTGCACATCATCTTATGTCCTGGAAACATTCTTTAGAATCATGGATGTTTTCCACTGTAGAAAGGAAGTGAATTGTTAGTGAAGGAAGAACACATGTTCATTTCAAACCTGACTTGGGTCTACATGTGAAATAAGGTATGGAGGCTGGGTAAATGGCCTCACGTAGAATTCCACCAGTAACTAGCAGTGCTCACATGCTGTTTCAACAAGTTTTCCTTTCAGCATTAGAATCCCTTACTTTCTTAAGGAGGTTGCCATATTGCCTAAGTAAACATAACAAACCCCTTAAATTATTCACCCATCCCAGAACATGGGTTTGTTGTTGTTGTTTAGGGATTTTTGTAGTTTTTTGTTTTGTTTTTTGCTTTTTGGGGTAAGGTCTTGCCATGTAGTTCAGGCTGGCCTTGAACCCACTATGTACCCAAACATAGTGTTGGGGTTGGCCACAAACTCAGTGATCTACAGCCTCCCAAAATGGGCATTACAGGCATGCACCACTACTGGTTTAAAACGTGTTTTGAGCTTTCATATTTTTATGAATATAGGGCAGGTTATACAGGGTCTCACTGCGTAGATCAGACTCGTAGTGATTCTCCTATTTTCAACCTCCCAAATGCTGGGATTACAGACACACGCCACCACGCCCAGTCTCAATTGCTGCTGGCCCCACAGGGCTGGGGATTGAACCCTGGCTACTGCACCCTACTGAAGCAGGTATCTTAGTCCTAAACTGAGCTATCTGGCTGGCCCTCAAGCTTTCATATTTATAAACTATCAGCAGCAAATGTTTCCAAAGCAGTGTTCCTATACTAAGTGTTTATGCATGAAATCTACACCAGGGAGCACTGTTACACAAAACCAAGCGCCAATGACAAGACTAATTGCACAGTGAGGATCCATGTGCTTGCAAATGTTAACCTGTGGCTTAATGTTCCTTCCATTTACAGTAAGTATATATTAGAGATCTGTGCACCAGCATAGGACAGGCTCACTACAGCTTGTCTCATCCCTGAAGGAAACTTCTAAAAGTATGAGGATGGGTTTTTTTTTAGTATTTTTTCTTTTTAAAGTTATATTTTACCTGGCATGGTGGTACATTCCTGTAGTCCTAGCACTTGGGAGTCTGAGGCAGAAGAATCACCATATGTTCAAGGCCAGGCTGGACTACAAAGTGAGGTTAAAAGCAACTTGAACTGTATAGCAAAACCCTGTCTCAGACAAGAAAAATAGAAAACAAGTAAGTTGCATTCTCAAATGTAATTTTGTTAGCTTTAGGTATCAAGTTCCCTCTATTGAATGAAACTGATTTGATGCATATGTTCCTTCCCCATATACACATTTTCAGGGAGATTAGGAATACTATAACCATAATGACCCCCCTACACCAAGCAAAGATTACCAGAGACTCCCTAAATGTTAAATATAATGTCTTAATCTTGATGGACTTCTCCGTGTTCTGTGATACTTCTCATTTCTCCTTATCCCTTAATACTCATTTCTTAGAACCCTTAGCAAATGATATTCCCAGAGATGTCTTCCAGGTGTATCTGGCTTTTAGATTTTGAATCTTGCAAGATCCTGCTGCACCTTAATGCTCGTTTCTTAAAAGCTGTATTCCTTCGGTTGGCATACTTTTTCACTATTTTCCTTGTATTTGTCAGGCTTTTTTGTCTCTTATCTACATTGGCTTGGCTCATCTCTTATGAATAGAGCTCCTCTAATCTGTAGATGTCTTCCCCATGCTGTTTTCCCATTCCACATTTTCTCCCTGGACTGATTGCAATACCTACTAGTTCAAACCTTTTTTGTTCTGTTTCATTTTGTTTGTGCTACTAGGAATAGAACCCTTGTGCATGTTAAGTACTCCTAACAACGGAATACACCTCCAGCTCCTGCCTCAACCCTTAGCCATGACTCACAGATTGGTCTCAGAATCTGTCTTACTCTTCTTGCTAAATGTCGATTCATGAGCTTGCCCGACTGAACTCATCTCTCTCTCTCTCTCTCTCTCTCTCTCTCTCTCTCTCACACACACACACACACACACACACACATTTGTTTCTCCTGTATTCTTTAGTTTTGTTGCAGGCCCGTGTTGCCCTCAGTACCCCAGTCAGAAACAGAGACATATGCCGGCCCCACCCCCAGGGGATGCTAAAGTAGTGATTGAGACTAGGTGTGGTGGCACAGGTCTGTAATCCCAGCACTTGGGAGACTGAAAACTGGAGAATCACTATGAGTCTGATCTAGTAGTGAGACCCTGAACACACTGTAGACCCTTTCCTAAAATATGGAAAAAATAGAAAAAGCAAAAGAAGTCATTATTTGTTATCTACCCCTAGTGAGTGGTTATTTTGTTTTTCCTTCCCCCACAGCCCTAATTCAGGTTCTATCAGCTGCATTTTCATTTTACTTCTAGCTGTTTCCCCACTTCCATAGTCAAACTCCAAAAGGGGTCATAATGTAAATTGGACTATGGCTCTCTTTACCACCTACTCCTTCCCATACTCCTGAGCTCTCAAATAGCTTTCCACTGCTAGCACAACAAAATTGTTGTATTAGATGCTCCCCTCTGGCCAAAAAAAAAAAAAAAAACCTTAATCTACACCTGATTATGGCTCTATCCTCAACTCTCAAGATGCCTTAGCCTTGTATATTACACTGTAGCAGCCCACCACAGTACCCGTGTGGAAACAGCCCTCTGCTTTGAGGGCTTCCTTCTGTCTCCTCCCTTTTCTTATGACTCAACCCTCTGTCACCTCTTCTAGGAAACCTCTGCTAAGCCCTGCTTGGCAGCCAGTGTGAGACTCCAGCTCTTCTTCCTATAAGGACCTTGCTAAGCTCATTACCTTCCTTTCCCCAGGCTGCTGCTATTAATTGATGACTGTAGTACTTCAGCCAAGGTAACGTAATTGTTCTAATCAGTTGTTCTTCAGGTATGCCAAGACAGATTGCATAAGAGTCATAATATTATAGACCAATGCCAAAGAACCAGAGGCTAGGCAAAATAGGCAACTTCTTCCTAATAAATTGAAGAGGTAGGATCTTACAACAGACTCAGGACCCAAAAGCCAACTATACCTGGAAGGCATCTCTCAGTAATCTTTTCCTAATGGTTCTCAATGCTAGCAATAGAGCTACCTGTTATAAACAATTTAGTAGCACCAACCCCGAAATTAGACCAACAACAGAAAATAAAACCCCTCTCAAATTAGACCAACAACAGAAAATAAAACCTAGAAAATGAGAAGCCACCTAAGCAAAATGCAACCCTAGACACCAAAGGCAAACCAAGGAACTGTGAGGTGGACAATTTGAAAGCTACCCACCTGTCCTTTCTGAAGTAACAGCAGAAGTAACAAAGCAGATGATTGGGGCTCTAGAAAAAAATCAGAAATAATTTTTCAGATAACTATAGAAATAGTGACCATAATAAAAGATATCTTCGTGACTAGAGCAAATATAGATTTAAAAAACTAGAAGAAAAAATTTAAAAAAGGAACTTAAGAAAATGACAAAAACCATGAATTCCCAACATAGGGAGGAGCTATAATCTATGAAACAGATTCTAATAAATATCCAAGAGATTAAAAATCCCATTGAAAGTATGCACAGCAGAATCAGCCAGTGTGAAGACAAAATATTGTATAAAAGACAGGATTGTACTTGGTCATGAAAACAAAGATTTCTTAAAATTTGCAAGGAACTATGACTGGGCATGATGGTGGATGCCTTTAATCCCAATATTTGGGAGGCTGAGGAAAGGATCATTGCTAGCCAAGGTCAGCCTGAACTGCATATGTATATGTGCCCTGTCTCAAAAAAATAAAAGCAAGGAGCCATAAGAAATAGAAAATGTTTTCCTAATGGTTCTCTTAATGGTTTCCTAATGGTTCTGCTGGACTCGACAGCTTCTAGATGATGCAAAGAAGAATAACCTAAAGTTTATCAGACTCCATGATCTGACTAGGCCCTGGAATATGGGTACACCTAATGGCAAGACAGACCCCTGTCCCCTTGAAGGGACCAGCCAGAACTGACAAGCACTTTGTTTTTCTGAGGAGCACCTACCCTTTGTTGCACCATTTTTCAAAGGTGCACTACACACATGTAGGAAGAAAGAAAGTGCCAGCCTGAGTGAGCCCATAGTCCTTGATTGCATTTTAAAACTTTGAGAGGATTTTCTGATAAATACAGAGTAAGAATGAAACCCTAGAAGCTCTGGGGTATGTGAAACTGAATGGCCAAACCTTTGCCCCAACTGACCACCAGAAGGAACACTTAATGTTGAAATTGTTCCAGTCTGGAACAAAGTGACAGAGCCTGACAAGTGAGTGAGGCTACCCTAAACAGTTCCCTTGGTATTCACTCCTTGCTCCACCTGTGCAAAACCCTCCCATCTTGGCTATGCACCTGCATCCAGCATGACAAAAAGGCCATCCTAATTGTCAAAGCAGACTCCCAAGGCCACGAGAGGTTCTGTAGTTCAACCCAAGCCATAGACTATATCTTGTTCTGCCAGAGGACCTTGAGTCTAACTTGCCTCTTCTTTATATTCATCAACCTCATGCTACCAAGCCAGGTGCTGTCACCCCTGCTGCAGGCAGGGCTACTAGTGTCACTCCCACCTTCCCAGAAACCACCCATTTTTGTCTGCTCCAACTATGCCCTCTAGCGGTCACTCGGCTCCATTGGCTGTTGCTAATTGCACTGGACCTATGCTGCCTACCCAAGCCCCTGCTCCAGAATTCCTCCTGTTTAGAAATCTACATCTACCATAGCTTCCTGCTATCCTGATTCCATGGCACCAACAACAGCAACTGTAGTGCCTCGTGAACCCCAGGGCCTCTGATTTATTATCAGGTCCTGTCAGAAACAGCCCTATCAGCTAGTGCCACCCAGTTCAAGGCTTCATTTTGTCTCCAACTGCTGTTTTGTGTCTATCCTGGAACTCAGGGAGGTGCACCCAAGCAACCACCCTTACATTATCAGCCATTTAGCTCCACTGATCTGAATTGGAAACATCACATCCTGCCCTATTCAGAGAAACCCCAAGTGATGACAGCCCTCCTCACATTGATCTTCCAGACCCACCTTGTCAACATCAGATGACTGCCAATGTCTCCTAACTTTCTTCAACACAGAAAAACAAATGCATACTAGACATGGCTCAAGCCTGAGAGCTTGAGCCCTACCACTAAGGTTGATACTTGGGTAAACATAACCCAGCCCTGAGATTGGCCAAACTAGGAACATAACACAGCAGAAGGATGTAGAGCCTTGGATCAGTACCACAATGTCTTCCTCAGAGGTCTGAAGAAAGGAGGAAAAAAGCCAATAAATACGTCTAATCTCTGAAGTCTCCCAGGAGTTCAATGAACATCCAAGCCAAATTTTTTGAAAGACTGAGGCTTATTGAATCTACACCCCACTTGACCCAAGGCTTCTTGGTGTCAAATGGATAATACAGTCTTTATTACACATTTGGCCTCTGACATCAGGAAAAAGATTCAAAAGGTTTATGGCTTTGCTGGTATGAACGCCATTACTCCAAATAGCTGAAAAGGTGATTATTAGCCAGGAGCAGGAGGAAAAGAAAGAATAATGATGTGAAATAGACTGCCAGGCCTGCCAAACTACTGTATTAGCAAAGCCTGTTCCTGAGTGACTCCATCAACCATATCATAGTAACCAATCTAAAAGGATCCCCTCAAGCTAGGTAGCCTAAGACTGCAGCAGCCCCTATGCCCTGACAGCTGACCAATGTATTCACTGCAAATAGTTTGGACACTGGAAAAATAAATTTGAAGGATATAAAGAAATCTGACTATCCAGGCCTACCTTATCCTGAACCTCTCCTCCTCTATTCAATGACAATGAGTAAGACAGGCTGGACTCTATCAGACAGTCTCCAGGAGCTCACAGTCATTGCCAGAATTGGGGTAAAACTCATGACTTTAGTAAATGGTTGAACATTTGGTTGTAACTCTGTTGCTCCTTTGACCTCTTGGCAAATCCAGGTCAGCAGTGCCACTGGAGTACCCACTGAAAAATTCTGTCAAAGTATATTTTGCAACTTTTGGTTCCACCAGTCTGTGGCCTAAGAGGCAGTCATGGTGCCCAGCCAAAAGGGCACAATTCTGAAGCCCCACTTCCACAACGACTAGTAGTGGTATGTGGCTATGTGGTTCAATCAGCCAGCTTGGAAGGTCTGCAGTCTCAAGATCTGGCAGGCAAAAGTGTGCTGCATCTCCCCAAGCCCCACGTCTGGCCCCATATGGCCCATCATGCCCTGTCCCACAGTTGTGATACCACACCAAGATCGAAGCCAGCTGGGGCTTCAGTCTGGAGGAGCTGTGAGTGGCCAGTATTCATAAGAAGGTGGCCTGGACCATTGGCATCTTGGTGGACCCAAGGCAGTGGAACAAATCCACCGAGTCCCTGCAGGCCAACATGCAGCACCTGAAAGAGTACTGCTCCAAACTCATCCTCCTCCCCAGAAAGCCATCAGCTCCCAGTAAGAGTGACAGCTCTGCTGAAGAACTTAAATTGGCCACCCAGCTGACAGGACCTGTGATGCCCATCAGACATGTCTACAAGAAGAAGGCCAGGGTCATCACAGAGGAAGAAAAGAACTTCAAGGCATTTGCCAGTCTGCACATGGCCTGTGCCAATGCCCAGCTCTTTGGCATCTGGGTAAAGAGAGCCAAGGAAACTGCAGAGCAGCATGTTGAGAAGAAAAAACACTGTTGGGATCTTGTAATAAATGCTCAGAAAAGCTAAAAAAAAAAAAAAAGAGTATCTTGCAAGATTGGTGGATACTTTATCAAACATGAATTCCTGTACATGTCTACATGCCCTATACCTCTCCTGGGACATAACTTCCTTTCTACATTGGGAGAAATTATTTCCTTCATTCCAAACTATCCAGTCTCCCTTATACTCAGGTCCACTATCTTGGACCTGATATTGATTTTGACTGTACCTGGAGAAGCATGGCATCTGCATCAGACTGAAATACCTTGTAATCATTGCCTCAAATTTTGACACTTGTTTCCAGAAGAATGGGCAGAGGACTCACCACTAGGGCTTGCTATCAACTTTGCCCCTTTGGTGATCAAGCTTCATCCTATTGCAACCCCCATTGCTATTAAGCAGTACCCAGTGTCACAGAGGTGCAGCTCAGCCAAAACATCCTTTGCTTAAAACAGTTTGGAATCCTGATAGACCTTGAAACACTCCTCTCTTCCTGGTGAGAAAGCCCAGCTGGAACCACTGGCCAGTACTGGACCTTACTGTGCTCAACTCTGCTACCACAACTCTGCACTCAGCAGTTCCCAACCCTTATATCCACCTGAGTGTGCTTCTTCCAGATGTCAACTGTGTTACCTGTCTAGATTTAAAACATGCTTTCTTATGTCTGTGACTCACACCCATCAGCCAACCCATTTTTGCCTTTGAATAAAATGATCCAAAGACAAGACATAAAAGCCAAGCTACCTGGACCCATCTTCCACCAGGTTTTAAGAACTTGCCCATATTTTTTGAGAAAGCACAAGCCACTGATCTAGTACAATTTCACATGCTGATTTTAACTGAACCCTGTTAAAAATATATAGAGACAATATACTAATATGTAGCTCAGATAAATGAAACTGCTGGAAGGGAACACAAGTTCTTCTCTGCCATCTACAGGCTGTAACATCTCCTGGAAGAAAGCTCAGATATGCAAGCCAAAAGTTCATTATATGGAATTTTACTCACAGAAAAAGGACTCAGACACCAGAGACAAGAAAAAAAGGAAGTCACTCACTCCATTCCAAGACTTGAAAATAAAAGACAACTTAGAGAATTCCTGGAGACTGCAGGGTTCTATAGATACCAGGATTGCTGAAAAGGCTGAGCTCCTTTATGACATGCTAACAGGAAAGGAAAATGAAAGAAAACTATTAAATTGGACTTTAAAACAAACTGAATCCTTCCAGACTATAAAACAAATGCTACTGATATCTCCTCTGGGAATCACTGATGTAACCGGACCTTTCAACTTGTTTGTAGATGAATGGAAACATGTAGCATCAGGAGTCCTGACCTAAAAGTCCAGTCCTTGGGAGAGGCCTATTGCACATTTGTAAAGGAATTAGATTTTGTAGCTGAGGGCCGGCCTCCCTGGCACTGGCAGCAGCTGTCATCCTGGTTAAAGAAGCTCACAAACTGACCTTAGGACAAAAATCTAACATTTAAGTGCCACATGCTATTCTAGAGTTACTTAACAGTTGAAGGCATTGTTGACTTTCAAATCTGTCAATATCAGGGACTTCTTTGTGAAAAAACCTCAACTCACTTTTCAATTGACTAAGCCTCTAAACCAAAATACCTTGTTACCCACTGAGTTTGCCTCCCCCTCAATGACTGTCTAGCCTTGCCCAAAGAACTTTTTTTTTACAAGTTGGCCAGACCTACAGATGGAATCCTTGTCTGATGCTGAGTACACCCTATTTATGATAGGTGGGAAATGTCAAGCTGGATATGCTTTTGTTGCTGAAAAAGAGGTGTTTTTAACTGGGTCTTTCCTCCAAACTGGTATGCTCAGCAAGCCAAATTATGGGCCCTGATACTGGGCAAGTCACAGAAAATAAGCACTTATACTGATTTAAGGTATGCTTTCACCACTATTCATATCCATGGAATGTTGTGCAAGGAGTGTGGACTTCTCAAAGCAACAGGAAAACAAATTAACAAGAATGAAATCTCTCAACTTCTGACTTCAATTTGGAAGCCTTAAAAGGTCACTGTTATCCATTACAAGGGGTTACCAAAAAGTGAAAGGCATTATTACCCTTGGAAATCACAAGGCCCATGAGGCCACAAAATTAGCAGCTAAGTACTCTATCTGGGGAATAATGATTTTTAAAAACACCTGATAATTCAACATGAGACACTCCCTGACACCATCCTCAGTCTCTGTAGTGAGATCCTTTTCTCTTTCAGGAAAGAAAATAAATGGACACAACAGGAAGGGGCCTATATTGGATCTTACCAGGTGAATGACTGAATGTTCCTCACAATTGCCTATGCTTAGGTAAAATGCCCATCACAACATCACACATGAGAGAACACTGCTACAAACCAGCCTTTAAGCTGTTACTATTACATTGCTAAATTAGCCTTATCCTGTGTGTCTGTTACTCAGAAATGTCAAATCTGTGCAAAGACTGAGCTCCCATCAGGACCTAAGCCCCAACATGCTAGATTTTCCCCTTTTGAGGACCTATAAGTAGGTTTTACAGAGGTCACACCATGTAGATGCTACAAATATCTCCTGGTACTTGCTTATTCTGGGTGGCCAGGGTTTCCTACAAAAACTGAAAAAAGTTACTGAGGACTGCAGAGCACTACTGAAAGAAGTTATTCCTAGATATGGGCTGCCCCTGGCATAGGCAGCAACATGAACCTCATTTGTGGCAAAAATAACCCAGATACATATGCCATACAGGTCACAAAGCTCTGGAAAACTGAAGAATGAAAAGGACTTTAAAGTCAATATTAACTATCACCAAGAAACTCAGGCACCATGTATAGATGTGCTTCCCATGCACCACCTCAAGGTCCAAAGTTCACCTGAACCCACAGGATATATATCCTTTGAAGTTTTGTGTGGAAGACCTACCATAATTAGAGTTCTCCAGGGGGACCTATGTCAGCTAACTTAACATAGCTCTATAGGAGCAACTTACACAATTATGAAAGACTTTTTCTGAGATTCACAAAAATATAGCTAAAAGACCAGCCATACCTACAGACACATATGCCCATACACATATGGTTTTGATAAAAGATTGGAAAAAGGAGCCTTTATAGCTGAAGTGGAAAGGATCTTATATGATCATACCAACTACCCCCACAGCTATTAAGATTTCAGAAATTCATCCATGGATCCATCATTCTTGGATAAAGAAAGCTCACCCAGATGACTGCTGGAAAGTCTACCCAGATGAGTCATTTACTCTGAGGAGACAATGTGCTCAAGTCCCTGATCCCATGACTGGAAGCTGATGGGTCTACAAACGCTGAAGCTCCAACTTGGGAATGAATTATAGACAGCTAAGCTGTTTATTTTAGCTGGTGTCTTAGGTCCTTTTCTCTTATTCCTGGACAAAATACCTGATACCCAAAATTAAGGTAGCAAAGGTTTATTTAGCTCACAGTTAGTGGAGGTTTCAGTCCATACTTGGCTAGTTCCAAGGTAGAGTGGCACATGGCAGAGGGCAGCCATTCATGGCGGCAGAAAACAGCAAAGAGCAAAGAGAGAAGCAGTAGCTAGTAAGCCTCTTTCCCAACCTTACATTTGTATGCAGATTAACTGCTCCAGGGTGAGTGTAGCACTCGCATCTATAATTCCAGCATTAGATCAAGAATTAACCACAGGGCTGGCCAGATAGCTCAGCTGACTAAAATGTCTGCTTTGGCAGAGTACAACGTCTGGTGTTAGTTCGATCCCCAGTATGCCATGCCGGCCCCACCCCTGGAACATGGTGATTGAGACTGGGTATGATGGCACATACCTGTAATCCCAGTGCTTGGGAGGCTGGAAACAGGAGAATCACTGTGAGTCTGATCTATGTAGTGAGACCCTGTACACCCTGTAGACCCTGCCCTAAATTCATACAAAAAGAAAAAGAATCACAAACTCTAGAAGCTGTCCCATGACCACATGAGGCTTTGGGGGAACACCTAGACACAAACTATAACATTGTTGAAATAATATTGTTGGTATTAGGACTAATCACCCTAGCTTGTATGTTACTATCAGCTTATTGTATGCCATTCTCTCTCTCTAAAAAATATATGCTCATCTGCATCTGTTCCTGCTTAGTCTGCTTGGCCCTCATGCTTGCCAAGCAGACTCAAAACACTGGGAGTTCCAAATTCAACTTTATGACACCAACCTTATAGCAATCCCTCAACCGACTAGATGGGATCCCTTGCTGCCTATTGTATATTTATATTTTAATGAATGTCCTATTCAAACAAAAGTCTCAGGTTGGAATTTTAGTTTTATAGACTGCAGAGGGTTAAACTTGAAATGACAATATCAAACCAATAACAAATTTGTCTGTTCTGAGTGGCACCAGCCACCTGGAGGCCAAAGGAATCTAAAGCCTCTGTAGGGACATTATTTGGTTCTACCTTTACTGAGACTGTCCCATGAATGATGGGGAAAACCCAAATACTACCTTAACCCAGCTCCCATCAAACCCAAATTACTGACAAGGAGCTTGCAACTCAATAAGGTGCACTGTCCAGGACCTCACCAACCAAGAGCAAACAGTCACCAGATGAATGTCTGGGTAGATGGTAGGGAAAAGATCAAGGGGGAAATCATGAAAATCCAAAAAGTCTGGATTCCTCTGCCCTATATCAGAATTGCTACACCAAAGCCACCACTGTTGCAATTGGCCTCTGCAAAGTAAACCTTACTGACCCACCAACACCTGACCTGCTATGCCTAGTTAACAACACCCACCAAATCCTCCAGATGTTAGGTCCCAAATTAGGGAATGACTGTTGGCTCTGTGTTCCCCTTGCAGCTCTCTCCTACCATGCCCTTGCCCTAATTTAAATGGTTCTGGTCTCAGCTCTACTGCTACTCCAGTCCTACTCAATGGTGGTATGGGAAAGGCCTCATGCCTGCTAGGCTCCTCTGCAAAACCAAACACCTCAGCTGACTGTATACACATTCACACTGCCACCTCAGGCTCCCTGGACCTCATGGACCCTTTATTATTTCCTCTGAAAGCATCCACCAGGTGTTTTCAGGCTCAAAAATTAGTCTCTGTGCACTTGTCTACCTCTTGCCTAACATCTCTGTTTACTCAGGTCAACAGAAGTCCATCAGAAGTATAACCCAATGATACTTCCAATCTTGGTAGGCATAAGTGTAGCAGGAAGTCTGGCTCCTACTGACACTGCCTTAGGCCTAAGAGAACAACAGTACTCCCAGTGCGGCACCAAACAAAGGATAACAACTTTAGAGGAAGCACTCAACACATTCCAAGATAAAACTGACTCACTGGCTATAGTAGACCTTCAAAACTGCAGGGCTTTAGACTTCCTTACTGCCCAATGGGAGGTACTTTCTTATTTTTAGAAAAGGAGTACTCTTAACATACCAATAAATCTGGTGTTGACAGGGAGACTACTTTCCAGTTGCAAGAACAAATCAACAAATAAGCCCAGGAGAAATAGACAAAATCATATTGGTGGAGCTCCCTAGGAAACTGGTTGATTCTATGATTAGGAGCTCTATTAAGACCACTTTTTCTCTAATTCTGATGTTGGGACCTTGGGTTCTAAATTGATTCACTTGCTTTATATTTCAGATCCTTGATTCCATAAAGTTCCAAATGTTCATCACACAAGGACCCTACAAACCTTTAGTGACCACCTCACTGCAAACTTATATCTCTCTTAAACATGAACATACAGAAGAGTCAAAGATTTAACTAGGTACAAAACAGAGGGGGGGAAATAAAGCAGAAAAACACTTGCTCTTAGACAGGACTCCCTCATCCCCACCCTCTAGTAACCATCTTCCTGGGCTTCAGCAAAACTTTTACTGTCTATTAAATTTCTTGTTTTTCCCTGGAATGATGTAACCTGTGGATTCTGTCTCGGCAGTATACAAAGATAGAATTCAGTGTAACTTTGTTTTCTGTTTAGGTACTAGGAATCGAACTCTTGGCCAAACTCTTGGCTAAACATTTATCTCTAACTTGTCTTAGTTATATGCAAAGAAGCTAAAATTTAGTACAACTTTCTGTCCAATTAACTAATGGCAAATGTTCTGTTCTTATAGCTTCTACTTGACTGTAAATCCTATGAAACTCTTTCTCCCTGAGACTTGGGGGCTTGGTTCTTTGGGGAATGATCCCAACCAAACCAACTGGCATGAATAAAGCTGGACATTTGCCTCCAAAACCCTCAGTTGGTTTGTTAATCTATTGTCTACTGCAATACTTATTGGGAGCTGTAAACACCTTCTAGGAGTTGTAAACACAGTCTGAAAGCTGGGAACGCTTTTATGAGCTACAACACTGCTACAATAATTGTATTAGTTTACACAGCCACCAACAAGGAATAATTTCTTTACCCTACAGCTTCTACCACATTTGCATTGGTTGATTTCTTGCTAATGGTCATTCTTTTTTTTTTTTTTCTGGAACTGGAGATTGAACTCAGGCCCTGTGCTTTCCAGGCAAGCACTTATTCTACTGAGCTATCTCCTCAGCCCTGGTAATCGTCATTCTTTCTGCAGTGAAATTGAATCTCAGTGCTCTTTTAATTTATATTTCTTAAATTATTCAATGATTTTGAACATATTTTTCATGTATTTATTGGCCATTTATACTTCATCATTTGAGAAGTATCTACTCACTTTCAGATGCCCATTTTATGATCAGGTCTTTAAATTTCAGGGGTCTCAATCCAAAAATGGGTATCTGAAATGAATACATATTTCTCAGATGAAGAAATATGAACAGCAAATAAACATGAATAAATGCTCAACATCACTTTTCACTCAAGAGATGCAAATTAAAACAACATTGGGGCTCCATCTCACTGCAGAAAGAATGGCTGTCCTCAAGAAATCAACCAGTAACAAATACTAGAGAGGCTGTAGGGAAATAGGAACCCTCTTCTACTGTTGGTGGAAGGATAGCATGGTGCAACCACTGTGAAAATCAGTGTGGAGATTCCTCAAAAAACTAGGATTGGCCCAGCTCTTCTCCTTCTGGGTATCTTCCAAAAATTAAAAAAAAAAAAAAAAAAACATACCACAGTGATATATGTGCACCTGTGTTTATAGCAGCACAATTTGTAATAGCTAGATCTTGGAAACGACCCAGATGCCCATCAACTGAGGAATGGATAAAAAAGTGAAGTATTTTTATACAATGGAAAGCTACTCAATGATAATAAAGGTAAAGTGGAGACTTTTATAGGTAAATGGATGCAACTTGAGACTATACTCATAAGTGAAATCAGACATACACATGTAACTATCATATTACCTCCCTAGTGTGAGAACCTGAAAGAGTAAGTAGATCCAAAATGTACAATAGAAATTATGAAATGGGAAGAAACTGTTGAAAAGAACAGAAAAAAAAATTTCTCATTTCATTTAAAAGGCTTAGGAGGGCTGGAGAGATGGCTCAGTAGAATAAGTGCTTCCCTGGCTAGTGCAAGGCCCTGAGTTCAATCCCCAGTTCCACAAAAATAAATACATAAATAAATAAAATAAAAAGGTTTAGGGGCTGGGGAGATAGCTCAGTAGAATAAGTGCTTGCCTCACAAGTGCAAAGACCTGAGTTCAATCCCTGGTTCTTCAAATTAATTAAATAAATAAATAAATAAATAAAAGATTTATGCCAATATGGTTTGAACAATTAAATACCTATATCTTGTACTCTTAGCAATTTAAAGATAACAATAGACAATGTATTAACGATTGGTCCCTTCTATTATCTTATTCTGAAGTTTTGGGGGTATTTTTCTTTAAAAAATCACAAAGTTGAGGGGTATAATTTTTTTAGTTCTTTATGTTTTAAATAAAGAACTTTGTCTCAGGAGTAGCTGGCAAAAATGTTTTCCCATTTTGTAGTTTGTCTCTTCACTCTGCTGCTGATTTTCTTTGCCATAGAAGCTTTTAAATTTGATGTGATTGGGTTGGGGAGATAGCTCAGCAGTCACAGTGCCTGCCTGGTAAGCACAAGGACCCAGGTTTTATTCCCAATACAGCTTGCTGTACTGGCTCCAGAACTCTGGGCCCAGTGGTGCATGCCTGTAATCTCAGCACTGGGGAGGCTGAGACAGGATTACTATGAGTCCAAGCTATGTAGCAAGACCCTGTATGAAATAAATAAATAAATAAATAAATAAATAAATAAATAAATAAATAAATAAATAAATAAATTTGATGTGATCTCATTTGTTGATTCTTTATTTTTATTTTTATTTTTATTTTTTTTATTTTGAGACAGGGTCTCACTATGCAGTTCAAGCTGGCCTTAAGCTCACTTTGTAGCTCAG
>PVKA01003457.1:5736-16019 GCA_004027165.1 Ctenomys sociabilis
CTAAAAAAAAAAAAAAAAAAAAAAAAAAAAAAAAAAAAGAAAATTGAATGTAAGAACTAGGTAAAGAAAAAGTTAATTCTGCAGAATAAAGTGAGAGTGCTGAGAACTTCCTTTATTTTTCTACTAACAGCTTGCAGGTGCTTTCATTCTTCAAACAAAAGCAAATCCTTTCTCTGAAGTTCTAGACAACTTCCTTCACAAAGAACCCTGACTTCTTCCCTCTGGTCCACATCCTGCTCTGCCCAGATTATTCAAAAAAAGCAGCACAAAAACATGCTCTACTGTGGGCACTGCAGTAACAGAAGACTTCCTTGACCTCCTTGACACCCTTGTGCCCTCCAAGCACTTCTCCATTTCTGTTTTCCCTTCAGTCAGAGGTCCCTCGCAGAAGCTTATCTATGTATACTTTCTCTCAATCTAGTTTCAGTCTTTCTTAGACATCACTGACAAATGTTCTTGTCCAGTCATCAATGACCTTTCTATGGCTTCATCATGCTATTCACAAGGCCCCCCATTCTATATAGCATTATACACAGTAAAGCATGACCCCTCCTCTCCTCTCTGCTAATACTGTGTAACTCTCTCTCCTTATCTTTCCTTCTTCCTTTATAGCTGCTCCTTGAGCTCCTTGGGCATTTCCTCCAGGATCCTACAAGTGCTAAAACCAGAATTTGGCACCAAGTTCTCTTCTTAATTTCCACATACACATTTGACATTCTCTTCAAACTTGACATCACACAAACTCAGAGCTATAAACACGACCAATGGTTATGAGGACTCATTCCCAGCATAACCAGACTCAAATGCCCAACTACTCATTTAGAATCTCATTTTAATAATATAATAATAACCAAAACACAAACTTCCATATGCTTCCCCATCTCTCTAAGAAAAGTATTTAGAGGCCATCACTGATGGCTCTCACAATTCTCATCCACTCATTACCTACTCCTATTGGGTCTATACTACAGCCTTGAAATCTAGCACTTCATTTTTCACTACCATGATAATGTTCAAGCCACTTGGATAACTATCTCTCTTTACAAACTTTGAAGTCCATTTTCTACAAAGCATACAGATATCTTTTAAAAGGCAAGGAAAGTTACAATTCTCAAAGCCTTTCAGTAATTTCTTAAATAGGGAAACCCAAACTCTTTACTGATATCTTCAGAGTCCTGCAAAGTCTAGTCCATACTTAGCACCACACCTTCTTTTCACTCACACCCCCTCTACTTATCCCTAATTCACCAGACTACCGACTCAGTGTCTTTCCAAGTGCTGTCACCTTGCCCACAGTACTCTTCACACAACTGTTTCTCACTTCTCATATATTAGCATGAAAGTCACCAGTACATAAAAACCTTTTCTAATCACTGTATTGATTAGAAAAGATTACCATGCCACTTAGATTTCCTGTCTAGCGTTTATCACAATTATTAAATTTTACATTTTATTTATTTCTTTACTGGCTTATTCCCCCATTACCACCTTGCAATATAAGCTTTCTTTTTTTAGTAGTATATGATACTGCCAATATATCCTTGTAGAATGAGTGGCAGAAACTACAAATCAAAGACAGAGAAAGGAAAGCAAAGATATAACACATTTCCAAACTGTACCTCGGTTTCCACCCAGGTTTATAATACTTTTTTTTTCTATACTATAAGTGAAAACAGAGGTTTCCTCATTGACTATATTGAGCTTAAAAGTAATATTCTATATACATACCAAAACATTATGACAACAGTTTGCAATGTATTAATTTATCAAATCCATCTTGTCAAGGTATCTTAAAACTGTCTCATTGATATTTGTACTTCAATAAAAAAAAAATTAAGCATTCACCGTAAAAAAAAAAAATTCTGTATACAATTTAACCTGAAGTATAGCTCTAGCAGTAATGTGTTTATTTTATACTCTGCATTTGTATTGAAGGTTCAAATTAAGTTATTAGTTCTTTACTCTTCTGATTGACTGGTAGACATGTAGGTTAAGATAAAACTTTACTTACAACAGTGTCAAGAGGAAAAAATGGCAATACAAAATCCAAGAGGTTGACAAACTCATTAGAAAATACATCAGAATAGCAAAATATTAATGCTAGGAGATAGGTAAATGGAGTTACATTATATTATCTCTACTATTTATATGTTTAATTTTTTCCACAATAATAAGTTAATAAATTAAAATTATACCTAAGGTCAAAGAGAATCCAGGGGCTGGAGAGATAGCTCAGCAGTCTAGGCACCTGCCTGGTGAGTGCAAGAATCCAAGTTTAATCCCCAGTACCACATGCTATGCCAGCCAGAAACTGGGCATGGCGGAACACATCTGTAACCCCAGCCCTGGGGAGGCTGAGTCAAGAGGATCACTATGAGTCCGTGCTCCACAGCAAAACCCTGTATCAAATAAGTAGATGTTTAAAAACTAAATCGTATTTAAAAGAGAGAGAATACATAGCTCCAGATCACGGATATATTCGTGGCTCAAGTTCATTCAGTTGTTACTTAGAAATTTAATTTAAATGACCTGATAACAACCTGATTATGTCTTAGGGTCTTCTCTGATAGCACCAGAGTACACAGGTAAAAAAGAACTGTGCTCTCACCTAATAAAGCAAAACCTTAGCATTCAGGTTTAACTGCAGTGTTGGCATTTTGCAATAAATAAATGGGTTTTGGGATGCAGTTTGGGCACTCAGTTTCTGAAAGGCCACCACTGCCCTAAACTAATCTTAACTGATGCAGGAAGTGAGGGAAGGGCAGAAAGAAAGGGGGTACCAATTCTTATTGTTTTCACTTTCTAGTTTCTTTATGAGACAGGGTCTCACAATGTAGTGTAGGCTGACCTTACATCATGTATGGCTGGCCTAGAGCTTTCAGTAACCCTCCTGGAAGGATCCACAGTGCAGCATTATAGGTGCACATCACCATACCTGGTTCTCTCCCTCTATCCTGAGGAAACATGTTACTATTCACAATGAATAAGCAAAACGTGTGCATATACAATGAAATATTCTCAACTTTTAAAATGAAGTTAATTCTGACACACACTATAACATCAGTGAACCTTGATGAAATCAGTCACAAAAAGTCAAATACTGCAGTATGATTCCAATTACAAGTGGTTCCTATAATAGTCAAATTTCATGAAAACAAAAATAAACTGGTTGCCTGGGGCAGTGGGGAGGCAGAGAAAAGAGGAGTTTCTTGTTAATGGGTATGGTTGGCTTCTCAGTTTTACAAGATAAAAAGGTCACAGAGATGGTTGGTAGTGATAGCTGAACAACAATATGAACCTATATATTGACCTTTAACTATACACATTAAGTAGTAAATTTTACAATAACTGAGAAAATTAAAAGTTGCCATTTCTAATTGTTTGATACAGTGTCACGCTACGCAGTTCAGACTCCTAGCGATCCTCATGTCTTAGACTCCCCAGTGCTGGAATTACAACTGTGTGCCACCACACCCAGTTGCAGGGCTGGCACAGCATTCCAGGGGTTCTGGGACCAGCATGGCATGAAGTACTGGGCAGGCGCTTAAACTGCTGAGGTACCTCCCCATCCCTGCCATCTCTAATTTTAATAAAGGCTTACTAACAACTGGTTCATGCTATAAATGAGGCTGAGCACTGAACATTAATGTAGCTGGCAGTCAAATATGTTTAGATTTTAATGTCCTTCCTAAGAGGAGAAAGAAAAAGAGAAAAAGGAACAACTCAACACTGGCACAATGTCCTACAGAATCAGAGCACTAGGGACAATGTGAGTAGCAAAGTCAGGACATCGGGACCACTGAATTAAGAGCTCTCACACGAGCTGGTCATATTTTTAGACCTTAAATGATAGCAGGGCCCTGAGCAAAGACTATAATCACACCAGAAGAGGCCAGTATGATGCTTCAATCTGGGACATGATGGGCCTTACCACAGACTTACTGAACTCAAGGAAATGAGCACTTAATCACACTAGATCACCACCACAAGCAAAGATATGTTTCTTGCTGTGTATCATTTCAAGAAGCTAGGTTTAGTTTTGTAGTTCAAAACATGGATCTGACTAGCCAAACTGGAATTTGAAACTTAGCACTCTTTTCCCTCAGTACTAAGGACTGAATCCCAGGCCTTCACACCCAGCTATACCCCCACCCCTTTTTTATTTTTATTTTGCGAGAAACTCAGTAAGTCATTAAATTATCCAGACTGCTCTTGAACTTGTGATCCTTCTGTTTCAATCTTAATCCTTAGCTTATATTTCATAATGATCTGACATACTGCCCTGTGCTATTATGGTGTTAACAGCCCAAATTACTTAGTTTTCCTACATGTAGCTTTACATCAATTAAATATATACCATTTGTACTGCAGAGTATACTGGTACTCAGCCCCACACCTGCCCTTCTATACTCTCCCCATGAATTACCAGACCTGGCATCAACAATGTAAACCTCCTTGTAAACTGTGCTTCCATCTATTCCACAGAAGGGAGCTTTGCCAGATAGCACAGTTGTTTAAAGCACCGCTTGGACAAATGCAGTCAGGTGCGTAGGACTGAGGTTCAATTCCCAGCTCTAGAAGCTGGACCAAACCTGTCCTTAAGGCAGCATGAAGTAGCCAAAAAAAAGAAAAGAAAAATTCCTTCTCCATCTACTTCTCCATCTATTCCACAGGGGCACTAGCAAGAGCACAAGTTCCCACTGAGTGACAGCACTGATGGGAAATGGTTTATGAAACATCTTTTCCTTTTTGCTTCTCCAGGCCTTCCTTCCCTTTTGTAAGCAATGCCTAGAATTATACTATCCTACCCATTTTTTTTTTTCTTTCTCTTTTCTTTTTTCTTTGGAGGGGTTGCTTTCTTGGTGGTACTAGGAATTGAACGCAGGGCCTTCACACAGAATTATATTCCCAGCCCTTTTAAAATTCTGAGATACAGTCTCACTAAACTGCTCGGGCAGGCCTCAAACTTGTGATCCTCCTGCCTCAGCCTGCCAGAAAGGATTTAGCTACAGCAGTTGATTCTGAGGAGTAACATTATATGATTTATTTACCTGTTAACAAGGTCGGTCTATGTCCCAGAATATTTCAGGGGCAAAGGAAAATGAAAAAACAACTAGGAAACCCCTTTATTACCCTAGTAAAACTGAACAATGGCTGAGACCAAAAGCAGAGGCAGAAAGGATGCTGAGAAAATTCTAAATACATTTTGAACTTCTATCTGATCCTTTAAAAGTTAGAAGTAGGGGCTGGGGAGATGACTCAATGGAATAAGCACTTCCCTGGCAAGCACAACGGCCTGAGTTCAATCCCTAGTTCCGCCAAAAAAAAAAAGAAGTTGTCCCTGAATCTTACTGGAATCCATATCATAGAAATTTCTTACCAGATAAAAATATAACAGCTTTAGCCAAAAATAACCTGTAAATTGACATATTCTGTAATAATCAATAAAGGTAAATTCTGATGTATAATATCCTAGGGATTGGAATTTATAAATATATTATAGAAATGTAAATAAACAGTGGGCCAGGGAGACAGCTAGGTGGCAGCATAAGTACCTACCTGGCAAGCACAAGGTGTTGGGTTTGATTCCTAAAAAAAGAAAAAAATCAAAATACAGTAAGTAGTACTATAAATTCAATTTCATTTCATCAAACTGCAGATAAGATGATTTCCTTATCAACTCTATTTCCCAGAGGAAAATTACTAATACGTAAATTTTCAAAAAAGCCAACAAGGAGAGTCAGAGCTAAAAAGAAGATGGAGTTCCTCCACTCCTTTTTTCTTTTGAGAGTATCACTATGTAGTTCAGGTTAATCTTGAACTCACAATGTAGCTCAGGCTGGCCTCAAACTCAAGGTGATCCTCTTGTCTCAGCCACCTGGTGCTGGAACTTGTAGGCATGTGCCACCACATTTGGCTCCTTTCAAGTATTCCCCAAATGACCGGATTGTTGAAGGTTAATCCCTGGACAGTGGCACTATAGGGAAATGGAGGAACCTCTGGGAAGTGGGGCCTAATGGAAGAAGTGAGGCCACCAGGTTCATGTCCTTGAAGAGGATGGTGGGACCCAGATCCATCCTCTTCTCCTCTGTTTTCTGGCTGCCACAAGGAAAGCTGTTTGCTGTACCTCGTACTCTACTATACACTGCCTTGCCACAGGCCCAAAAGCCATGGGGCTAAGAAACCATAGATTGCAACCTGAGCTAAAATTAACTTTTCTCCTTTTTTTTTTTTGTCTTTTTGAGACAGGGTCTCACTATGCAGTTCAGGCTGGCCTCGAGCTCACTTTGTAGCTCAGGCTGGTCTCAAACTCACAACAATCCTCCTGCCTCAGCCTCCTGAGTACTGGTATTACAGACATGCACCACCACGCCTGGCTTAAACTTTTCTCCTTGTTTACAATTTACGAGTATGATGGCAATGCACAATGACTACATTAATCATGGGACAGTAGTACATGCATATAACACGCTTTAATTCTTTTTGTATCTCCTTACTCCCCTCCACCATCTCTCGGTTGCCTTCTGTTTTGTGAACAATGTATCCTCCTGTCTTTTATTCTCTTTTATTTTGCTCTTTTGTTTATTTATATTTTGGGGTTTCTCATATAATAGAAACTATATGACATTCAAGCTTGTGTGTATTTCACTTACCATTATGGCCTCAAGGGACATCCCTTTTTCTACAAATGATTCCTTTATCCTTCTTGATGGCAGAATACTATTCCACAATGTATAAATACATTTTCTTTATCCATCTGTTGATGGATATATTGGCTGCTTCCAAAATTTAGCCATTACAAATTATACTTTTATAAATATGGGTATGTATTACATATTACAGCTGTAATATGATGTCCTTAACTCCTTCTGGAAAATACCTACACTTCAAACAGTTGAGTTGAATGGAATTTCTAGTTTTAGTGTTTTGTGGAAACTCCTCCACATTGATTTCCATGGTGGTTGCAGGTAGTGCAGCTTCCCACCAGTAACACAGAAGCATGCCCTCCTCCCCGCCAGCCTCACCAGGTGTTACTGCTTTCTTGATGATGGTCATTCTTTCTGAAGATGTAACCCTGGTGTTTTGGTAATCTGCAATGATCTAATGGGCAGAATTATTAAACATTTTTTCATGTATTCATTGGCTATTGTACTTCTGAGAAATGTCTGCTCATTGCAACTGTCCAATTTTTGAGTCTTTTAAATTTTTCCTCTTTAAAGCTGATTTTCTCAGGTATCTTCTACAATAATGGAAAGTTAACATGTACTTTTAGAAAAGTACAGAAAATGGCACGCAAGGATAGTGGCACATCCCAGCACTCAGAAGGCTGAGGCAGGAGGACTACCATGAGTTTAAGGTCAGCCTAGGTACACAGTCAGTTCAAGGCCAGGCTGAACAATGCAGCAAAACCCTGTCTCAAAAAGAAAAAAAAAGTATAAATCAAAAGATCATATATAAGAACTACACTCTGAGAGAGATTCTGAATTTCTTTCAATGTAAGATAATAACTTAGAACTTGGTGTATTAGGCATATAACACTTTAAGCAATAAAGCACATCAAAATTCTAAATGGAGTTTCTTGACTAAGTCTGCATCAAGAGTACCACATTTAAATTTCCTTGCCAATTACCCAGGCAAAAATTAAATTTTTTAAAAATGGAAATTATATTTCTGCTGGGTGTGGTGGCACACACCTGTAATCCTAGTACTTAGAAGGCTGAAGTAGGAGGATTACTCAACGTTCAAGGCCAACCTGGACTACATACTAAGTCTGAAGCCCAGTTGAACTATATAACAAGACCCTAGCTTAAAATACCAAAACTAAATAAATTTCAGTTGTATTTTTGTCAATTAACAAAATCATATATATAATAAGTTTTTTTTTTAATGTATTTGGTACAGGGCTTTACAAGGTCTTACTAATAGTTCAGACTCCTAGTGATTCTCCTGTTTTCAGCCTCCCAAGTGTCCAGTCTCAATCACTGTCTCACCGAGCTCTGGAGGCAGGCCAGCCCCGCACGCCGGGATCCAACCCCAGCCACTGCACTCTGCCTAAGCAGGTATCTTAGTCAGCTGAGCTTTCTGGCCAGACCGACAGACAGCTCAGAGCTTAGTAGAATAAACTCTTACCTAGCAAGCACAAGGTCCTAAATTCAATCCCCGGTACCACAAAAAAACAAACAAAAAAAATGGTATTTTAAAAATCCAGAAATTGATTTTAGCCAATCCTTGCTGCTACACTTTTCTCACAACTAAAATACAAAAGCAAACTGAAAGAACTTCTGATAAGCAACACATATTCATGGACTTAAGGACATGGCTGATACCTCACAGGGGGGAAGGTAGCTGAGAAGCTTCTTCATAACCTTACCTCAAACTCCTGTTACTGTACTTCGCCCATGTTCTCTGTCTTCTACAATCTAAAGGGCTGAGACTGCCTAGATAGCAATCTACTTTATACACACACTTAGGGAGAATTAAGTTTTCCTTAATTCGAATAAATTTACTCATTAATCCATGATACTATTAGCAGCAAGAAAAAAAACCCACTGGAAAAACTCAAAATGTACAAAAATAAGGAAACAAATTATGGCACACCAACGTAATTACTAGGCAACCATTAAAAGAAGGTCTGTGTGTACCTGGACGTAGATATGGTATTGTAAGTAAAAAGATGAAAGCAAAATAAAGTATAAAATATATTATTTAAATTTTTTTTTAATGTGGATGGGAAATATGCTTTTATACTGCAACTTTTGAATTCTGGGTTACAGGCATGCACCACTAAGCTGGCCTCCATTTGCTTATTAACAAGTATTTGGCTCTATTATGACCAAAAGTTTAAAAGACTTAATTATATTAATAAGTTTAAAATTAAAGCCCAATTCTATTTCTCATGTTAACATGATGGTAATTTACTTGTATGAGTAAACAGTTTTTTACAAAATATCATTTAGTTCCTAAAGTACAGTATAGCCTGCACCAACAAGTTGCAAGTTCTGGTGGCAAATCAGATTTCTTAATCCAACAAAGTGAGTCTTCTACACCTTTGACAAAAATATACAATGTGTACTGCTTTGCACATCTTAGGAGTCCCTTCTACATCACCACTGTTTTTCCTCTTGCTTCCAGATGTCCTGGACTATGACTGACTCCTGAACCACTACACACTATCGCCCTGTAAGTAAGCACACAGCAGCACAACTATGACAATGTCCAGCAGACATGTGACCCATTTCTGTAATCTGTTCCCATTTAAGAATGTTGATTTGAGGTCTGTTAGCATCTGTGTAAGTTCATAGCTTGAATGAAGGACTTACTGTAACAAAGAAATTTAGGGGCCGGGGAGATGGCTCAGTGGAATAAGCACTTTCCTGGCAAGCACAAGAGCCTGAGTTCAATCCCTGGTTCTGCCAAAAAAAAAAAAAAAGAAAAGAAAAGAAAAGAAAGAAATTAAGAATTACTGCAGAATTTTCAATCTCCTAAATTCACTCCAGCCAACAATTAGTTCAGTAAAAACCTACCCCCCTACATACAACTTCAAATTTGCTAAAAGTTCTCCATTTCCAAGGATGCAAAAACCAGGCTGATAAGCAAAATTCAAACCTATGGAACCCTCTTCTACCTTGAAAGATGAGTCTCCTGGTGTCAGGTCCACAGTTCCTCATCCAACATAGCCATCATTGGTGCTCCCCAGTAACAGCACTGACTCATCAGGAATGGTACAGGGCAAGTGGATCCACTAATTTGTTTCTGAAGTTCATCCTGCAGCTCATACACCCACAAGTAACAGGCTCTTATCAGTCACATCAAGGGAACCAAAGTGAAGTTATCCCACCCCACACTCACAAAAAGTCTGACTGCAGATTGATTTTCACTAACACATCTGTCAACCACCTAATGATGTGCAATTATCTTGGAAAATGTGATGTTGAAAGTTATTATTATTTCAAAAAGGGGGTATGTGGCAGCACAGGCAAGGACTAACCAACCAACCTGATCCTGGAGTTGCTAACTATAGGGGAGAGAAGGGACTCCTATGACTGTGTCTGTGACTACATTCAGTGCAACACTCCTCTTGAACTCCCACTCCACAGCCTGTATCTACCAAAAACCACAGGCTGATCATTAGCCTTAATCCTTAACCAAAACAGTCACTTCAAATAAAATATGACAAAATACTGGCTCCTCACCTAAAAAAAGAATCTGAACATTCATAACTAAACTAGTGCACTCCCCCCCCAAATGAGATGACAAAACAGATCAATAACAAACTTGGCAAG